>SJYT01032136.1:321551-341977 GCA_006410635.1 Cephalophus harveyi | reverse complement strand
TCTGAATTTGGTAATAAGGAGTTCATGATCTGAGCCACAGTCAGCTCCTGGTCTTGTTTTTGTTGACTGTATAGAGCTTCTCCATCTTTGGCTGCATAGAATATAATCAATCTGATTTCGGTGTTGACCATCTGGTGATGTCCATGTGTAGAGTCTTCTCTTGTGTTGTTGGAAGAGGGTGTTTGCTATGACCAGTGCCTTTTCTTAACTCTATTAGTCTTTGCCCTGCTTCATTCCGCATTCCAAGGCCAAATTTGCCTGTTACTCCAGGTGTTTCTTGACTTCCTACTTTAGCATTCCAGCCCCCTATAATATATATATATATATATTTTTTTTTTTTTTTTTTTTTGCCCCTTCATCCCATTTCTGGCACAGAGCTCCTAAAACCCTTAGAATTTCCTAAGGGATAAGAGCAACAATGGTGTCTTTTGTTATGATGATACGGCAGTTTCTGGAAAGCACCTAAATATGAGGGCTGGAGCCACCATGAGATTTGAGTGTTGGAACTTTCAGTCCAAACCCCTGACCTCCTGAGAAGGGAGAAAGGCTAGCAGCCCAATCAGTTGCCGATGGCTAATGATTTAATCAATTATGCCTATGTAATGAAGCCTCCATAAAAACCCAAGAGAATGGGGGTTTGAATAGCTTGAGGGGTTGGAGGAAAGCACAGGGAAATTCGCAGAGTGGAGCAACCAGAGAGGACACGAAAGCTTTTTCCGCATACCTTGCTCTATGTATCTCTTCCATTTGGCTGTTTCTGAGCTATTCCGTTAATAACTACTGGTAATAAAATAAGCACAATGTTTCCTGAGCTCTGTAAGCCATTCTGGCAAATTAATTGAATACAGGAAGGGAGAGGTGGAAAGCTCTGATTTACAGGCAGTTGGTTAGACATACAGGTAATAAGCTGGGCTTGTGACTGGCATCTGAACTGGAATTTTATGGGACTGAGCCTTGAGTGTGTGGAATCTGATGCTATCACCAGTTAGACAGTGTCAGTATCGAGTTAAATTATGATACCCAGCTGGTGTTGGAGAACTGCTTGATGGTACTGAAACATACAGACACATACACATTGGCCTGGGTATAGAATTGTTTACAGTGATAAAAGATATCTGCAAGATAAATAATTGACAAAGGGCATAAATTCAGAATATTTAAATGTCTACAAATCAACAAGAAAAAAGTGGTAGAAAAAAGTACCAAAATCTTGATTAAGCACTCCCACCTCCATACACACACACAAAAGAAACTCAAATGGCTAAAACCATATGAAAAAGATGTTTGTACCAGATTAGATGTCTTCTATTTGTGCCTCCATATTCATCAACTATCCCATCCCTGTGAGGAGTCCCATGAGAGTTCAGAAAAAGGATGAGAGTGAGGACAAGTTATTTATCCCTTGCTTTCCTCCCTGAGAGCAATTGCCTTGACCAGCTATATTCTTCAAAGGGCAATGCTTCTTTGAAGGTGGCCTGCTCCATGGAACTGTCTCTACCTTTTTAACCTAGGTTAGATTGTAACAGTCACAGCTGCTAGCCTTGAGCTTCTGTATTATACACCTAGATTAAAGTACTCTATACACACGCATACAAACACACACAATTATCCTAGGTCAAGTATAGAGTATGCCATCTTCTTCCTGTTGGGGATGTTTTATACATTGCTCAATTTCATTGGTTACAAAGTGAATTGCAAATTAAAGTAATGACAAAATACCGCTTCATACCCACCATAATATCTAAAGTAAGAAGACTGACAAAACCAAGTGCTGATAACAGTATGGAAAGTCAAGGACTTTCATATAGAATTGGTAAAGTTTAAGTTGGTATAAATCATTCTAGAAAACAGATTGATTTTGTCTAACAAAGTTGAACACAAACCCAGCAATTTAATTCCTAAAGACATACCCTAGAGCATAGTTTTCAAATTTCACTCTGCCATTAGCACATCTGGGAAGGTTTGTTAAAACTGATTACTGGAGCCCTCTCTCAACATTTTTTATTTAATAGGTGAAGTCAAGATTGTACATTTCTAACAAGTTCCCAAGTGATCTGATGCTGAGACCATACTTTGAGAACAACTTCCCTAGAAAAATTCTTGCATGTGTGCAACAGAAAACATGAACAAGAAATTCTATTGCATCGAAGATTTAATAACAACAACAACAACAACAAAAAATGGAAATAACCCAAATGCCCATCAACTGTGCAGGCTAAGTCACTTCGGTTGTGTGAACTGTAGCCCACCAGGCTCCTCTGTCCGTGGGATGCTCCTCTGTCCGTGGGATGCTCCTCTGTCCATGGGGTTCTCCAAGCAAGAATACTGGAATGGGTTGCCATGCCCTACTCCAGGGGATCTTCCTGACCCAAGCATCAAATCTGCGTCTGATATGTCTCCTGCATTGGGAGGCGGGTTCTTTACCATTAGCACCACCTGGGAAGCTCCTCCCTTCAACTGCAAATTGGACAAATCAACTGTGGTATTGTCATCAGCAAAGCCCGTTAGCAATTCCTGGGAAATAAAAATAGAATCTTGGTAATAAAGTCTAACATTTTTTGTTCTCTTCCTTTTCCTTTTCACTTACTCCTAGGGTGCCACATGCATAGGCTCTATCCTGAGCACTTCAGACTGTTTCTAATGCTAAATGGCCACACCCAGGATTTCAGCTAAGTGGACCATGTGCAGAGACGCTGTAACTGGCTCTGTGATCTGGAGCACCACGAACAGTACAGCTGCAACTGATGTACAAGAACTCCACACCCCACACAACTGGCAAGAACCCTAGAAAGCTGCCCTGCCCATGGCCCAGCGGGTAGAGCATGTACTCTAGAGTGTGGACTCACACCTTTCCATTCTTTGATCAAAAATAAAACTTTCCTTTGCTTTTGAACTGAACTCAGCCTCGTTCTGTTGACTCAAATGACACTGGGCAGGAGGACCCTCATTGGGGCCCAACTCAGAAGTATCAGTAACAAATTTTGGCAACCCAGATAAGATGGACTATGGCCTTTAACTCATACCTTTCCACCAGGTTATGGGCTCACTCTGGCTCTAGTGGAAGGACAGCAGAGGCTTTGGGAAGTTCACGTGATGATGACTGACATTGGTCTTTAAGTATACTCTCACAGGGTAGAACAGTAATAGCTTTTGATCAAATTCAGAGCAACTCTACCCAGTAACCTGATACCCAGGTGTGGTGCACACATAGCATAGCCTCCAGAGTAACCTGGACTGCGCCCCCTTGAGAGGGTCATGCTGTGGCGTTACAGGGGACGGAAGACTGAAACTCACACGTATCTGTCCACTGCCTCTGGCTGGTCTTCCCTCGGTTCTGGATGCCCAGGGGCAGTGGGGACCTGTGGATGAGCTGAAGCCATGGCAGTCTTGTCCGCTTTCTCACTAGTGGTACTGTCCTCTTAACTCCTGTACAAGGCGGCAGCAGCTCCACCAGGGATTTTTGCCTTCCTTGCTAATGCCCGGGGGTCAACAGTAGCATTCTCCATTTTTACTTTTGTTTTGGTGAAGAAAAGTGGCCAGCCCCATGAACCAAGAGGTGAGATCAAGAAAAGGCCCAGGTAATGAGGACTGCCTGACAAATCAGAAGGAGGAAACTGGATCTGAAATCAGGAAAAGGCACTGGGGACACCCAAGTGAAAAAGGGTCCCAAGGTAGGTTGAAACCAGTGACTTGACCTCTTTGGGTCAACAACTGTTTCTCACAAGAACAGGAGCCCTGTTGGTCAGCCCTGTGAGCTGCTGGCCAAAACAGGAAACAGTCACCCCCTGACCTCCCCTTTCCCCTCTGTTTGTGAGGCAAACCTTGGGTGATTCTTTATCAGCTGAGATCTAGGGTAGAGAATTTCCTGGTATAAGCACAGAATACCAGTTGCCCTAGTGATCTGATATCTAGAATACTCTGTGGGAGTTCCCTGTGCTTTTAGCTCTCACCCAGAGGAAAGTCTGAAAACGCCTCTTTCTGCTCACCCGTTCCTTCTCCCCCTCAGGCAGCTGTACCAGTCTCTAGCGGACCCAGTTGGTTAGGAGCTGGCATGACGGTTGCTCTGGCTGGGCAGTGGTCCTGTGCATCATCCGGTGGGCTATTCTGACTAAGAAGGAACTGACTATCTCAAGCATGGGCCATTACACATTCAAGGCAGACCCTCAGTTATACCAGAGTCCATGCATTTGGATGCTTCCCATTTTGGCCTCAAAATTCTCCAAGCCAGGCTTCAGCAATACCTGAACCGTGAACTTCTAGATGTTCACGCTGGTTTTAGAAAAGGCAGAGGAACCAGAGATCAAATTGCCAACATCCGCTGGATCATCAAAAAAGCAAGAATTTTCAGAAAAACATCTATTTCTGCTTTATTGACTATGCCAAAGCCTTTGACTGTGTGGATCACAATTAAACTTTGGAAAATTCTGAAGGAGATGGGCATACCAGACCACCTAACCTGCCTCTTGAGAAATCTGTATGCAGGTCAGGAAGCAACAGTTAGAACTGGACATGGAAGAGCAGACTGGTTCCAAATAGGAAAAGGAGTACGTCAAGGCTCTGTATTCTCACCCTGCTTATTTGACTTCTATGCAGAGTAGTACATCATGAGAAATGCTCGGCTGGAAGAAGCACAGGCTGGAATCAAGATTGTGGAGAGAAATATCAATTAGCTTAGATATGCGGATGACACCACCCTTATGGCAGAAAGTGAAGAACTAAAGGGCCTCTTGATGAAAGTGAAAGAGGAGATCCATGAAAAAGTTGGCTTAAAACTCAACATTCACAAAACAAAGATCATGGCATCTGGTCCCATCATTTCATGGCAAATAGATGGAGAAACAGTTGTAACAGTGTGGCTGACTTTATTTTTCTGGGCTCCAAAATCACTGCAGATGGTGATTGCAGCCAGGAAATTAAAAGACGTTTACTCCTTGGAAGGAAAGTTATGACCAACCTAGAGAGCATATTCAAAAGCAGAGACATTACTTTGTCCACAAAGGTCCGTCTAGTCAAGGCTATGGTTTTTCTAGTAGTCACGTTTGGATGTGAGAATTGGACTATAAAGAAAGCTGAGCGCCGAAGAATTGATGCTTTTGAACTGTGTTGTTGGAGAAGACTCTTGAGAGTCCCTTGGACTGCAAGGAGATCCAACCAGTCCATCCTAAAGGAGATCAGTCCTGGGTGTTCATTGAAAGGACTGATGTTGAAGCTGAAACTCCAATACTTTGGCCACCTGATGTGAAGAGCTGACTCATTTGAAAAGACCCTGATGCTGGGAGGGATTGAGGGCAGGAGAAGAAGGGGACAACAGAGGATGAGATGGTTGGATGGCATCACTCACTCAATGGACATGGGTTTGGGTGGACTCCGTCAGTTGGTGATGGACAGGGAGGCCTGGCGTGCTACAGTTCATGGGGTTGCAAAGAGTCAGACACGACTGAGCTACTGAACTGAACTGAACTATTTTGGCCTTCTGAGGTATTCTTTAATAGCTTGGTGCTAGAAATTTCTCAAACTGGAGATTTTATTTGGGTCAAATCTTGTGACTGGTGTCCTCTTAGGCCAAGGGCACAAGATGATAATGTTAATGGCTGAGGACAAAGCTCTCCAGACAGAGTAGGTTAACCACTCTGGAGTAAATCCTGAGATTTGGGCCCAGGGAAAGGTGGGACAAGCTATAAGGGACAGTCCTGTGACAATCCATCTACAACCTCTGACATATATGGCCCAAGAAAAAATAATACCTTCTCTGTTGGGAGGCCTTATTGAGCATTGCCCTGTTATACAGAACCTCATTGGTCAGGGCCTTATTAGACCATGCCAATCAGCCTGTCATACCCCTATTCTCCCCATAAAGAAACCCAACATGGAATACCAGATGGTACAGGGCTGCAAGTCAGCCAATGAAACCACTGAGGATATATATTCAGTAGTCTCTAATCCCTACACTTCCCTGGCCACTCTACCCTGGACCTGCTATTCTGTATTAAATTAAAAAGATGTCTTGTTCTGTATTCCATTAGCCCCAGAGCCACAAGTTTTTTTGCTTTTGAGTGGCAGAAGCCAAACAAGAAACAAACACAATATTGGTGGACAATCCTGCCCCAAGTGTTAAAAAGTTTTTCGACCATCTTTAGGAAAATTTTACCGAAAGGGCGTGAAAGATCTACATCCAGAGGATAGAACCCTCCTCCAGTATGAGAACGACATTCTGATCACTAGCCCTACTATGGAGGCCTCTGATAAAAACATTAACCACTCTGAACCACCTAACTGATACAGGATAAAAGGTGTCCAAGAAAAAGGTTCAAATACCACAAACTAAGGTGATCTTCCCAGGGTTTATTCTCACAGAAGGTCAGAGAGGCCTATCCCAGGAAAGGAAAGAAAGTATTTGAAGCCTCACCTCTCTAAAACGAGAAGACAGCTTAGGGGATTCCTGGGAATGGCCAAGTTTTGTCCCATCTGGATCTTTAACTATGATCTCATAGCAAGGCTTCTATATGCAAATTTTAAAGGGAAAGATTACAATCCTTTTGAATGGAGTTCAGAATGTGCAGGGGCCTTTCAAGAATTGAGAGAGAAATTACTTCAGGCCCCTGCCCTGGCCCCCCACCCCAGATTTAGCTAAAACCTTTGACCTTTATATTCATGAGAGAAGGGGACCCGCCTTTGAGAGTTCAGTTCAGTTGAAGTTCAGTTCAGTCGCTCAGTCGTGTCCGACTCTTTGCGACCCCATGAATCGCAGCACGCCAGGCCTCCCTGTCCATCACCATCTCCCGGAGTTCACTCAGACTCACGTCCATCGAGTCCGTGATGCCATCCAGCCATCTCATCCTCTGTCGTCCCCTTCTCCTCCTGCCCCCAATCCCTCCCAGCATCAGAGCCTTTGAGGGTATCAGCTTAAAAACTGGGACCCCTTGCTCGGGTGGTTTCTTATTTCTCTAAAGAGAGGGATGGCCTCCTATGGGTAGTAGCTGCTACTGTGCGAGTGTGTGCTCAGTTGCTCAATCACATCAGACTCTTTGCCACCCCATGGACTGTAGCCCACCAGGCTCCTCTGTCCCTGGAATTTTCCAGGCAAGAATACTGGAGCAGGTTGCCATTTCCTACTTCAGGAGATCTTCCCGACCCAGGGCTTGATCCCACGTCTCTTGCATCTCCTGCACTGGTAGGTGGATTCTTTACCACTCCACCACCTGGCAAGGCCAGTGGTAGCTACCGCAGCCCTGCTAAAGGAGGCTGAAAAGTCAGCGCTTAGTCAGCCCATCGCTGGGGGACTCCACCCCAGGTTTAGGCTTTACTACGTTCAAAGAGAACAGAACGGTCACTCCCTGGAAGATTGATTCAAGTTCAGTTTATGCTTTTAGACAGCCCAGTGGCTACTACAAAAACCTGTCACTCCCTAAATCCTGCCACCCTGCTGCCCACAGAAACAGGGGCCCTGAAGCACCGTTGTGTAGAAAACGATAGACATGATCTATTCAGTCACTCTGAACTTGCAAATGAGCCTCTTCCAAATGCCAAAGAGGAATGGTTCACAGGTGGGAGAAGTTTTATGGGAAAGTGGGAAAAAGGCTAGCAGGATCCATAGGGACCTTCGAGACCCAAGTCGTAGAAGCAAGAAGCCTATCCCCAGGAACTTTCGCTCAAAAAGCAGAGCTGATAGCCCTCACCTGAGCCTTACAGCTCAGCACTGGGAAGATCTTACATGTTTACACAGAGTCCCCATGTGAATACACCATCCTAAATGCACACAGGTCTACTTGAAGGGAAAGAGTTATGCTTACTGCAGAGAATAAACAGGTGAAACATGGCTTAAGCATATTGCAGCTCTTAGAAGCAGTACAGCTTCCCAAAAAAGTGGCAATGGTTCACTGTAGGGGTCACCTACAGGGGGATGCAGAGGTGATGAAGAGAAACAATAAGGCAGACACAGCTGCAACAACCCCTCATACCTCAAAGGCCAGATCCATCCAATTACTCTCCAACATACACAAAAGGAAGATTTAGACAGAGTCTGAAAATGGGGCTTCAGTGGAGATCCAGGAGCCCCTGGGTGGCTGGTTAATGAATATAAGCAATACTTCTTCCCCAAACTGCAGCTTATCAAGTCATCAGGGAGGCTCATCAAGCAACTTACTATTGGAAGGATGCCCTGAATAATTGATTAGTTAAGGTCTTGGTAACTCTTGGCTTGAAAAGTATAATCAGTCAGATAGTTGAGACATGCTCCATCTGCCTAATAAACAACCCCAACACCAGCTCCCCCCAAGCCCCAGAGATTCCCAGGTAAGGCGCATTCAGACCAGAGAGACATATCCTGGGGAAGATTGACAGGCTGATTTCTCTGCATGCTGAGAGTACTGGGCAGTGTCAGGTATCTCTTGGTGCTCTTGCTGTCGTTCAGTTGCTAAGTCATGTTTGACTCTTCGCAACCCCATGGACTGTAGCATGCCAGGCTTCCCATCCTTCACCATCTCCTGGAGTTTGCTCAGACTCATCTCCATTGACTTGGTGATGCCATCCAACCATTTCATCCTTTGTCATTCCCTTCTCCTCCTTTCTTCAATCTTTCCCAGCATCAGGGTCTTTTCTAATGAATTGGCTTGGTGCTGATAGACAAATTTTCTGGGTAGACAGAAATTCCCTGCCAGAACTGAACCCACAGCTGAAGTGGCTATGGCATTACTAAAAGAAATAATCCCCAATTTTGGGCTCCCAGGATTCCTACAAAGCAATAATGGTCCGATATACACTCTGCTATATTTAAAGTGGATAACCAACAAGGTCCTACTGTATAGCACAGGGAACTCTGCTCAATATTATGTGGCAGCCTGGATGGGAGGGGAGTTTGGGGGAGAACAGATACATGCATATGTATGGCTAAGTCCTTTGGATGTTCACCTGTAACTATCACAGCATTGTTTGTTAATCAGCTATACCCAAATACAAAATAAAAGCTTTTAAAACAATTATGTTTCAGTGTTTGTATCTCAAGTAATGAAGAGGTAATGAATGCCCTGGGTATAAAATGGACCTTGCACTTAGCCTAGAGATCCCAATCACTTCAGAAAGCAGAGAAATGGAAGCAGATCTTAAAACATGCTTTAGCCAAGCTATGTCAGGAAACTCAAGAAAATTGGATTAAATTGCTTCTGATTGCCCTTCTCCGCATCCGGTTAGCTCCAAGGGATAAGTCAATGTTAAGAGCACTTGAACTCCTGTATGGGAGACCCACTCCCCAATCCCAAGAGAAGGGACTCTTTAGCCCCCCTGAAATGGAACAAATCATGTATGCCTTCCAGGGAAGAGAAAATGTGAAAGCTCTCACTGCATTTAGTAACC
Source organism: Cephalophus harveyi (assembly GCA_006410635.1). Taxonomy (NCBI): domain Eukaryota; kingdom Metazoa; phylum Chordata; class Mammalia; order Artiodactyla; family Bovidae; genus Cephalophus; species Cephalophus harveyi. The sequence continues at coordinate 332,629 of SJYT01032136.1, read as the reverse complement.
AGGTGCTATCTGCACCCACTGACCTGGCCCTGTACCCCTTCCAGCCAGGAAGCGGGTAGACCTGAAAACCTGGAAAACTGGTAACATCAATAAGATCAGCTCACCCCTAACTGGAAAAGAGCCCACTTGGTGATCCTAACCATCCTCTCTGCCCTGAAGTTGCAGGGCGCACTCTGGGCACATCATGCGCAAGTGAAGAGGGCCCTGAGCCCCAGCCTCCACACAGACAACCTGGGGCTCCACACCCCTTGACGATTTATGTGAACCTCTCTCCAAACTGAAGCTTCTCTTGGTAAAAACAGCAAAGTGTAACCAGGGAGATTCAGGCCACAGCAGTGATCCCTCTATACCAAGGCACACTTGTGCCTTCAGGCAAAAGACTTACAGGCCTATATTTTTTTTCCTGTGTCTCCAAAAGGTTAGATAAATGGTGGTTGCTCAGGGATACACACAGGGCTGAGGCCTGGTGACCATCAAATACTTGGACGGAAGTTCTGCTCCTCTGTTCTGGTTAATCACGACACTCCAAAATCAGTGGGAAGCAGTTACAGAAGGCAGACCTGCGCCCTCGGTGCCCTTCAAGAAGGAGCAGGACAAAAGACAGAGGGGGGATTTTTCACCAGCAAAGCCCATTAACGATCCCCCACGAATAAAAATAGAATCTGGGTAATAAAATAAGGTCTAACCTTTTTTTTTCCTTTGTGCTTAGTCTGGCTTCACTTGCTCACCGGGAACTACATGTAGAGGCCTCACAGCTGGCACTTCGGGGTGTGTGCAAAAGCTGCACACAACATTCAATTCGAGCTGGCAGTGGGCTGTGTGCAGAGAGAGCTGCACCCACACTGTAATCTGGAGCCTAAGCAACACGCCTGTGCCCTCCTCGTGAGAGCTCTGTCCCGTCCCCTCTGTGCTGAGATCCCTACAGAGCAGCCCAGTCCACAGCCTGTCGGGAGTGTGGGCGCCAGCGGGGGAGCTCGCACCTCTCCATTCCTCAGTCAAACAGTAAAACTTTCCTTTGCTTTGGAACAGAACTCAGTCTTATTCTATTGGCTCAAATGACATCAGGCGGGAGGACCCTTGCTGGGGCCCTACTTGATCAGATCAGTGACGATGTAAGACTGCTAATGCACCAGAAAAGAATGAAACACAGCAACAGACATCAACATGGGTGAATCGTGAGTAAAAAGAGCCAGTGAAAGAAGAAGACATGGACGATGAATCAATCTAATTAAAATTCGGAAACAGACAAAAGTAAGAAAATGGTCTTTGTTGATGCCCAGATGTTAAAACTAAAGACAAGCAATGGGACAATAATCACAAAATCATCTTACTGGTTCCATCTCTGGGAAAGAGAGGAGCTGTGATTGGAAGACATTGGGTACTCGATCTTGAAATCCGTGGTCTGCTCTGATTGCTGACTGATTACAGAGATGTCCGTTTTATAATTATTTTTTAAATTATCTTTTTTTTGAGCTGCACCAGGTCTCATTTTGCAGCACATGGGGTCTTTAGTTGCAACATGCGAACTCCTAGTTGTGGCATGTAGGACCTGGTTTCCTGACCAGGGTTCAAACCCAGGTCTCCTGCTCTGGGAGCACTGAGTCTTAGTCACTGGACCACCAGGGAAGTCTCCTAAATCCTTCTTTAAATCTATCCTTGGATCAGGCTCTGAGGAACACTGGCCCAGAGACTCCACATGAATCCACCAAAACCTAAAAATTCTATACCAGTAGTTTGCCCACGTCTGGTTCTCTCATTCCTGGAGAGCGAGTGGGACATAAATAGTCTGAACTGTGTCTCCAGCTCAGGATGAAGGCAGGCTAGCTTGGTCCTCCCACGATCTTCTGAATCTCTCCTGAGGTAACTGCTGAGACAAAACAGACATTCACACACCTCCACAGGGACAAGTCATAATATATAAATAGTGCATAGACTCCAAATCTGCATTTAGGAAACATTTTTCTCCCAGAAGCTCAATCAGTAGAGATGCAACTTTTCCCACAAAAAAAAAAAAAAAAAGGAAAATATTTTTCATTATTATGCAAGCAGTTTAGCTCCTGAGAGTTAGGGTCTCAAACCTGTCATTCTAGAAAAGGGTCATTGTACTATATTTGCATTACCAAAGATTCTTCGGGAGGATTTTTCCCCCCCCCAGAACAATGAAGCAGTCTGATTCAAAATTAACTGAAGACAGAAAACTGCTTCCGACCTTCAAATGAAATCAGAATGTGTTGTTACTTCTGAATAGAAGCCTCTGGTTTTCTTTTTTCTTTCTTCTTTTCTCCTTCCTTTTTCTTTCTTTAAGTCAGCAGTAACACCCAAGTCACTTCCATTTATGGATACGCCTGCCCTGTTAGAAAGCTCTTTCTTTATTGAAGTATTTCACACTGGGAGCTTTTTGTCAGTTGGTTCTGTTTCCGCCCCTTGGGGCCAGAGTATAAATCTAATCCCTCTTCAACATGACAGCCTTTCAAATAGGTTAAGACAGTTACCACATCTTCCTGGAATTTTCTTTTTCTCTCAGTCCCTTGGCCATCTCCCAAAGGGCAGTTCTGAACCCCTTCTCATCCTGGTTGATGTGTTCCTCTCTCCTTAGCACAAAGAGGGGGCCCAGACCTGAAGTTAAGTTTCAGTTGTAGGGGAAAAAAAACTATTTTTCCTTTACCTATCTCATATTCATTGTCTGGGGCTCTGCACATTAGACCAACAAAAGACAGTTTAACAAGAGAAAAACAAACAGCAGTTTACATTCCACCTACACAGGGGGGTGCTCAGTTATGAGTAACTCAAAGTGGTGGCTAGAACTTGGGCTTATATTAATAAGCATCTTAACAAGAGAACAAACTTTCAGAGAAGTAACAAGGACCAGAACTTTGAGCTTCCAGGAGCAAGAAATTGCTGGAAGGCAAATATATAGGAAAAGTAATTGTAAATAAGGGCTGATTTTAGCAGAGTTCATTATGTAGATTTCTTCGGTGCTGGTGTCTGGTCTAAGAAGGGTCTCCAGTTATCTTTGGCGATTAACTTCTGCCTCTCCTAATAGGGAAGGGACGGGGGGCCCCTTATTAAATGTGTGTCCTGCTTTGAGGCAAATAGAGGGAGAACAGAAAGCTTTCCTGTATCTGCTTCTTCTCAAATGCCTTTAGCTAAAAATATTCCTTGTGCCAAGGGGGCATATTCGGGATGGCGCATTGTGCTCCTCCTCACGGTCATAACGTGACCAGCCTAGATTGCAGCAAGATCATCAACGCCTACGTTCTAGAAATGTTATGCCTATTAATCCCACGGTTTTAAGGATGATAATGTGCATAGCATCAGAAGCAATTTTTGACTGATGCCAAGTGTAGGTACTAGAGGAGAAAAAAAGTAGGAAATTAGTTTGTCTTTTAAAAAGCAAAAGCTATTACAGCCATTTTTGTAAAATGTTTATTATTGATGCCTAGTTGTCATGCAGCACAATAACAGCTGATGTCAAAACCTGAAGGGCTGCCAAACAAATGAAGGATTTGTCAGATTAGATTTGCCATGCATTGAATTTGACAACAGCAGTTAACTCTAGATAAGTGGCCTCCATCTTCACCATTGTGAGGCTCATTGTGTTAGTAACAGATAAACCCTCAAGGCTCAGTGATTTAACACAATAAAAAGTCTATTTCTTGTCTCTTTTTATCCCAATGTGGAGCTCCTGTATGGGTGGTTCTCTTCTAAGCAGGGATTCAGAGATCCAGCCTCCTTCTCTGCCATTGTCAACAGGCTGTTTCCAAGGTTGCTCTGGGGATGAGTGGCTGGGCGGGGCAGAGGGCAGGGGCAGGGAGAGTCGGATTCATTGGTTTCATTGGTTTTATTCCAACCAGGCTGTGTGGAGAAGAACATAGATGGTCACCCATAGGAGGACTTTAGGGCCATGTGCGGGAGTGGAGGGCATCACTTCTGTCTATTGGCTAGAACACACAGGGCCAACCTAACCATAGGGAGTTTGCAAATATAGTCCAGATATATGCCTAAAATGAAGAATTTACTTCTTGTCTCTTAACATTCCAATGTAGGGGCGACTATATGGAGGATAAATAGCATCTTAATATTGTGAAAATTGTTTTGACATTCTGGGCCACAGAAAGGATCTCAGAGACCTCCAGAGGTCTCCAGACAATACTTTGAGACCCCTGCCCTAGACTATCAGATGATGTTTAGGCGGGCTGATTTTGCAATGATACAGTATGATATTAAAAAGACATGCAGTAACCTTTTACCTTCCTAAGCATTTTTAAATTTTATTTATTTATTTGTATTTAGGCTGCTCTCGTCTTTATTTTTGGTTGCTCTGGTCTTCATTGCCTTGCACGGGCTTTTTTAGTTGCGGCAAGCCGGGGCTTCTCTTGTTGCGGTGCACAGGCTCTAGCATGCGGGCTTCAGTAGCTGTGGCACTCACGCTCAGCAGTTGTGGCACACGGGCCTAGATGCTCTGTGGCCTTTGGAATCTTCCAAGACCAGGGATCAAACCCGTGTCCCCTGCATTGGCAGGTGGATTCTTATCCATTGCGCTACAGGGGAAGTCCCCTAAACATATCATATTTAGAGTTAAAATATTCTCCTTCAGTTTCCTGCCTTCCCCAAGGCCCAGTTCTAAGGGACTTGGCTGAGTGCCTCTCCTCCAGGTTAGGGACCCCTTCAACTGCCCATAACTTCTCAGTTCTTGATTATCTCACTGCTGTGCTCCCGTCTGTGGCTTATGGCCTCTTCCCATCTGTTCCTTTTAGCTCAGTCAATGTGTGGTTCTCCTGGGGCACCTTGTTCCTGCTGAGTCAGTTCCCACCTCTCCTCCTTGAAGATGACCAACAGAGAAACAGCCATGTTCCCTGGTGATCCCCAGTGGAAACTCCATCCTACACCCCCTTAGACCAGGAAATTAGTTTGTCTTTTAAAAGCAAAAGCTATTACAATCCCTCTCCTGGGAAAAGGAGAGAGCACTGCCCTCCTGCTCAGCCCAAAAAACCTGGGCTGGTCCCATTCCTCACCACTCAGTAGCCCATGCAACCCTCTCTCCTCTCCTCAAGGCTTTCAGACAGGAGACTCTCCAGGCTCTAAGGCAATTCTATTTTGATCCTGTTCCTCCAACTCCTTCCGTCTGGGGATATCTTTTGTCAAGATATCCAAGATATCCAGACTTCTGTACTCTGATTGACTCCTGCTTCCTGACGAAGACTCTCCTCTGAACTGTCTTCTGATCTGGGTTCTGATTTAGGGGCCTCCATGTTCATCATGTGCTAAATCACTTAAACTGTGTCCGACTCTCTGCGAGTCTATGGACTGTAGCCCACCAGGCTCCTCTGTCCATGGGATTCTCCAAGCAAGAATACTGGAGTGGTTTGCCATGCCCTCTTCCAGGGGATCTTCCTGACCCAGGGATTGAACCCGAGTCTCCTGTGTCTCCTGCATTGGCAGGGGAGTTCTTTACCACTAGCACTACCTGGAAAGCCACTGTCTAAATTGAGCAAGAATCCTACTTAGTTAGCTTAGCAAGAACTCCCATCTTGATATCTGATCATGCAAAATATCGGATCGGCTTCCTCCTCCCCCACCATCCCCTAGGTGATGTCCCATCACCCTGGCCTGCCTTCAGCAAGAATCCTGGTAGGCCAGACGAGCCAGAACCCTTCTTTACGCTTCAGGCTTCCTTGCAGCAATTTTATGTCAGCCTGCTCCTTGGTCATAAATTATCTCTTTTCCTCATTATATTCAGAGTCGAGCCCAATCACTATTTCCTACTGTAAAACTCCATTGCACCTGAATAAAGTCTGCCTTGTCATGCTTTAATATGTTTCATAATTTTTTTTCTTAACAGAATAATTTGTTGTTGTGTCCAACTCTTTTGAGGCCACATGGATTTTAGCCCACCAGGCTCCCCTGTCCATGGGATTTTTCAGGCTAGAATACTGGACTGAGTTGGCATGCCCTTTTCCAGGGGATCTTTCTGACCCAGGGAATCAACTCAAGTGCCCTGCACTGCAGGCAGATTCTTTATTGCTGAGCCATCAGGGAAGCCCAAACAGAGTAATACTTTTTCTTTAACATCTCATACCTACGAGCTCACATGTAGGAACACTGAAGGTGAGAAGCTCCTAATTTTAAGTTCATCTATATATTCCCTAAGAACTCCCAGGGAATATATAGATGAGCTCAAAATAGGTCCTTGCTAAGGCAGCAGGGAATGATGCATCTTCTCCTGGACTCTTGGGTAGTGTATCCTGTCCATTGGGAGGACGTTGGCTCTGTCTTCCCAGCTCCTGGGACCACAAGGAATAGAGGCAGAGGAGACCCTCTGGAGACGTTGGGAGGTCACAAAGGCAAGAGAAGGGGATGAAGTCAAAACAGGTACAGAGTCAACCATGTGGACATCCTTGGGTGTTGCCCACAGAGAAGGTAACTTCAAGAGAGTAGAACTGGACATCCTACCTGGCCGCCACTGCTGTGCTGCACACCCTTCCCAGTTGTGCTAGCAAGCACAGATGTATGCGTAAAATTTGGTTTTGATACAACAGGCCATGTATTCTGAAACAGCAATGATATGTGAGAAGGAACATTGGGTTGAGCAGGCAGTGGGATGTAGTGCATGTGTGCTAAGTTGCTTAAGTCATGTCTGACTCTTTGCAACAATATGGACTATAATCCACTGGACTCCTCTGTCCATGGGATTCTTTAGGCAAGAATACTGGAGTAGGTTGCCATGCCTTCCTCCAGGGGATCTTCCCAACCCAGGGATCAAACCTGCTTCTCCTGCATTGGCAGGTGAATTCTTTACCATTAGTGCCACCTGGGAAGTGGGATATAGAGTCGAGTACAATTTGTGGCAAAAAAAAAAAAGGCAGGGGGTAAGGTAGAGATGGAGGCAATTTTTCCTTTGGCTAAATAATAGAGAATGTTGCCTCTTGAGGATAGGAGTATCCAGCCAGGGCTGTAAAGCTGTATTCAAATAAGACCCCAGGTTAAAGGATATCCAAAAGACCAGGGGATTGGCAATAGATACAATTGTTGTCTTATGTATTAATAAAATCCTAGTATTTAAACCATGCTAGGATGCTAGTGAGGGCTCACAGATGTGGACATTAGAATGACACAGAAATCATCACGTCCCCTGCAGCAGATCACTTGCACCTTCGTGAAGCACTCAGTGTTGAGGGACATTTTTCTGCATGATTGAAGACATTTTAATAATATACACAATATTTCTCAGTTTTTCCAAAACAATGAACAGAGTAGTTAAAAAAAAAAAAAAGAATAGAAATAAGTAAAGGATTAGTTGCTCAGTCATGTCTGACTCTTTGTGACCCCATGAACTGTAGCTTGCCAGGCTTTTTCTGTCCATGGAGATTCTTCAGGCAAGAATACTGGAGTGGGTTGCCATACCCTCCTCCAGGGGATCTTCCCAAACCAGCGATCAAACCGAGATCTCCCACACTGCAGGCAGATTCTATACTGACTGAGCCACCAGGGAAGCCTGAAAGAAGTCGTGATGTAAATGATGATAATTCACAGTTGTGAGAATATGAATGGTTGTTCTTTTCTTTTTTGGATTTTTAAATTTTCTAAAAATAAAACGAGGAACTTCCCTGGTGGTCCAGTGGCTGGGAGTCCACCTGCCAGCGGAGGGGATGTGAGTTCTATTCCTGGCCCAGGAAGATCCCACATGCTGTGGGGCAACTAAGCCCGTGTGCCGTAACTGCTGAGCCCGCCTGCTGCAACTACTGAAGCCAGTGTTCCCTAGAGCCCATGCTGTGCAATGAGAGAAGCCACGGCGAGGAGAAGCCGCTGCACCACAACGAAGAGCAGCCCCCACTCACCACTGAGAAAGCCCACGCGCAGCAGCAGAGACCGGGTGCAGCAAAAAAGAAAAGAAAAAAATAAAATTTAAAAATAAAAACAAAACGAAAAGGCATCAAGATAATAAAAGAAGCTCAAACAAGGCTGACTGAAACCCGGTTTCATAGGTACAATTTTATATTCTCCCAGCATCTCTGTGGGACACAATTATTTTTCCCATTTTCAGAAGGAGAAACTGAAGATAAAGCTGTTACATAATTTCAAGGTCACATAGCTAGAATGTGAGAGAATCTGGACTTGAACCCTGGTCTTTTGACCCTAGATTCCACGTTCCTCCTTCCACTTCTCTCTGTTCCTCAAGGACAGTAGTCTCTTCTGATGGCTAAAGCAACAGGGTACTTTTCTTTTTTTTGGCTAAGCCTCGCAACCTGTGGTATCTTAGTTCGTTGATCAGGGATCGAACTCTCATCCCCTGCATTAGAAGTGCAGAGTCCTAACGTTGGACTGCCAGGATCCTTTGGAAGGAAAGCGACTAGTCATCTTCTGCCATCACCCCAAATGAGTGGCACAGCTGCAAATACCTGGGCATGGCCAGGCAAGTGTACTGGCCCTTCAACTGGAGACAGGTGACAAAGATGTAACAACTCCTGAAGAATGATCAGGGCTTGCCACAGACCAGGAATCCTCACGTCATAGCTTAGAAGTAGGCCCCCTTTAAAGAAAAATCACCCCTGCAGAATACCTATAATACATAGGCCTTGTTGACTGAAGAAAATGCCCAACCTAGGAGTTACAAGTTATGTTTCATTCAGGGACATTACTGAGGACAATAACCCAAGAGACAGCCTCTCAGACATCTCTGAGGAGCTGCTCCAACAAGGTAATGGAAGAGCCAGGGTACACAGGAATTTTTGTGGAAAAAAAAAAAAAGAACAAACCTCCATAGTTGAACATCAAAAGATTACTGCAGCTGCTGCTGCTGCTGCTAAGTCACTTCAGTCGTGTCCGACTCTGTGTGACTCCATAGACGGCAGCCCACCAGGCTCCCCTGTCCTTACTGCTAATCACAAAAAAAGTAGACATCTCAGTTTTAGCGCTTTCAATGTATGTGCGTTAGTCTCTCAGTCGTGTCTGATTCTTTGCAACACTATGGACTGCAGTCTGCCAGGCTCCTCTGTCCATGGAATTCTCCAGACAAGAATACTAGAGTATTCCCTTCTCTGGGGGATCTTCCCAAACCAGGAAACTGAACCCAGGTCTCCCACATCGCAGGCAGATCCTTTATGGTCTGAGCCACCAGGGAAGCCCTTCACTGTATGGGAAGAGGCAATAGTCTGTGCTCATTGGAACTATTCCTTTGATATACATCGCAACCAGGTAAGGACAGTATCCTGTTTTTCCTCCACCCTAAATTCCCCTCAGGGCACACTGTTTTAGGGGTGGCTGCAGGGGCTGGTGGTTTCACAGTGGCAGTGTTCATTGTTTACTAGAATGGCAGGTGACATTCTTTGTCCACAGCCTACACACAATCTTGATTTGTCACCTATGCAGGAAAGTCCTTCTAGAGTTTTATTCCAGTTACTACTGTGGAATTACCAATTACCCTAAAACTTAAAAAAAAAAAAGAACAAACCTCCATAGTTGAACATCAAAAGATTACTGCAGCTGCTGCTGCTGCTGCTAAGTCACTTCAGTCGTGTCCGACTCTGTGTGACTCCATAGACGGCAGCCCACCAGGCTCCCCTGTCCTTACTGCTAATCACAAAAAAAGTAGACATCTCAGTTTTAGCGCTTTCAATGTATGTGCGTTAGTCTCTCAGTCGTGTCTGATTCTTTGCAACACTATGGACTGCAGTCTGCCAGGCTCCTCTGTCCATGGAATTCTCCAGACAAGAATACTAGAGTATTCCCTTCTCTGGGGGATCTTCCCAAACCAGGAAACTGAACCCAGGTCTCCCACATCGCAGGCAGATCCTTTATGGTCTGAGCCACCAGGGAAGCCCTTCACTGTATGGGAAGAGGCAATAGTCTGTGCTCATTGGAACTATTCCTTTGATATACATCGCAACCAGGTAAGGACAGTATCCTGTTTTTCCTCCACCCTAAATTCCCCTCAGGGCACACTGTTTTAGGGGTGGCTGCAGGGGCTGGTGGTTTCACAGTGGCAGTGTTCATTGTTTACTAGAATGGCAGGTGACATTCTTTGTCCACAGCCTACACACAATCTTGATTTGTCACCTATGCAGGAAAGTCCTTCTAGAGTTTTATTCCAGTTACTACTGTGGAATTACCAATTACCCTAAAACTTGGCACCTTAAAACCACCATATCATTTTATTTAACAGTTCATGGCTGGGCAATTCACTGGTCTTTCACCTGGTTCCAGTCAAATGTCAGCTGGAGCTAACTGGGTTGAATGTGCAAAACGGCTCACTGACATGAATGGCAGTTGATGTTGGCTGATGAGCTGTCCACTAGAAAGTCCACATGTGGCCTCTCCAATTTGGCCAACTCAGGGCAGGAGGACATCACACCTGATGTCTAGCTTCCCCCAGGACAGGCATTCCCAAAAATCCAGGCAGGAGCTGCAAGTCCTTCTCTGATCAGCCTTGGAAGTCATGCATCACTCCCATGGCATCTGTTGGTTACAGATGAATCACTAAACAGACTACATTCAGTTCAATTCAGTTCAGTTCAGTCGCTCAGTCGTGTCCGACTCTTTGCGACCCCATGAATCGCAGCACGCCAGGCCTCCCTGTTCATCACCATCTCCCGGAGTTCACCCAGACTCACGTCCATCGAGTCCGTGATGCCATCCAGCCATCTCATCCTCGGTTGTCCCCTTCTCCTCCTGCCCCCAATCCCTCCCAGCAGCAGAGTCTTTTCCAATGAGTCAACTCTTCTCATGAGGTGGTCAAAGTACTGGAGTTTCAGCTTTAGCATCATTCCTTCCAAAGAAATTCCAGGCCTGATCTCCTTCACAATGGACTGGTTGGATCTCCTTGCAGTCCAAGGGACTCTCAAGAGTCTTCTCCAACACCACACTTCAAAAGCATCAATTCTTCGGCGCTCAGCCTTCTTCACAGTCCAACTCTCACATCCATACATGACCACAGGAAAAACCATAGCCTTGACTAGGCGGATCTTAGTTGGCAAAGTAATGTCTCTGCTTTTGAAAATGCTATCTAGGTTGGACATAACCTTTCTTCCAAGGAGTAAGCGTCTTTTAATTTCATGGCTGCAGTCACCATCTGCAGTGAT
>SJYT01032136.1:249152-321277 GCA_006410635.1 Cephalophus harveyi | reverse complement strand
TTTTTTTTTTTTTTTTTTTTTGGTCTTCTAACGATATTGAAGCTGTGTCAATGACCTCTCTTGATAAATGTCACATTTCACTTGAAAATAGGTGGGTTATTTTCAAGTATCTTTTGATATTAATCTCTAATATAATTCCATGGTGATAAGAGAATAGATTCTGCATGATTTCAATACCTTTAGACTATGAAATTTTTGCACCTGGTCTTATGTCACTGGATATGTTCCAATGTCTTCTAGTTTATAGTCTATAGGAACTTGAATAGAATTTGTATCCTACTGTTGTGTGAAAAGTGCATAAATCTTGCACTTTTGAACTTGCACTATGTTGAATTGGTTCACACTGCTTTTCAGTTCTACTATATCTTTCTACTTCTTTATATATTCCTTCTATTAATTTTTGAGAGTTTGATATTTAAACTCCCAGTATAAAATCTTAATTTATCTACTTAAAAATTAATTGTAATACATATTGGAACTATATGTAACTTTGTTCTGTATTTTCCAAATTTCCTGTAAATGTGTTATTGTATTTTCATAATTTACAAAAGAGGCATGTAAGGTGAGAGATGTTTTAGCCAACTCCAGACAATAAAATCTGCTCAGGCATTTAATCCGCTGTTTCCTGACCTTTGTCACCTCATAGCACACACAGAAATTATAATATACAGAAAGCATAACAGGTTCATGACACATCTGTTGTGTAGTTCTGACAGGCTCACTATCTATGATCAACAAAGCTTCCTTCCTTTACTTTATGACTAGTGTGCATTTGAGGACAAGATTTCCCACATGCTTCAGAGTAATTTTTAAATTTTATTTTATTGAAGTATTTGATTTACAATGTTGCATTTAATTTCTGCTCTACAGCAAAGTGACTCAGTTATACATATATCAGTTCAGTCGCATAGTTGTGTCTGACTGTTATTTCTCAGGAGGCTTCCCTGTCCATCATCAACTCTCAGAGCTTTCTCAAGCTCATGTCCATCAAGTCAGTGATGCCATCCAACCATCTCATCCTTTGTCGTCCCCTTCTCCTCCCGCCTTCAATCTTTCCCAGCATCAGGGTCTTTTCCAATGAGTCAGTTCTTCACATCAGGTGGCCAAAGTATTGGAGCTTCAGCTTCAGCATCAGTCCTTCTAATGAATATTCAGGACTGATTGCCTTTAGGATGGACTGGTTGGATCTCCTTGCAGTCCAAGGGATTCTCAAGAGTCTTCTCCAACACCACAGCCCCAAAACATCAATTCATCAGCACTCAGCTTTCTTTATAGTCCAACTCTCACATCCATACATGACTACTGGAAAAACCAAAGCTTTGACTAGATGGACTTTTGTTGGCAATGTCTCTGCTTTTTAATATGCTGCCTAGGTTGGTCATAGCTTTCCTTCCAAGGAGCAAGTATCTTTTAATTTCATGGCTTCAGTCACCATCTGCAGTGATTTTGGAGCCAAAAAAATATAGTCTCTCATTGTTTCCCCATCTATTTGCCATGAAGTGATGGGACTGGATGCCATGATCTTAGTTTTCTGAATGTTGAGTTTTAAGCCAACTTTTTCACTCTCCTCTTTCACTTTCATCAAGAGGCTCTTTACTTCTTCTTTGCTTTCTGCCATATGGGTGGTGTCATCTGCATATCTGAGATTATTGATATTTCCCCTGGCAATCTTGATTCCAGCTTCTGCTTCATCCAGCCCGGCATTTCACATGATGTACTCTGATACAAGTTAAATAAGCAGGGTGACAACATACAGCCTTTTCCGATTTGGAACCAGTCTGTTGTTCCATGTCCAGTTCTAACTGTTACTTCTTGACCTGCGTACAGATTTCTCACGAGGCAGATCAGGTGGTCTGGTATTCCCATGTTTTTAAGAATTTTCCAGTTTATTATGATCCACACAGTCAAAGGCTTTGGCATAGTCAATAAAGCAGAAGTAGATGTTTTTCTGGAACTCTCTTGCTTTTTCGATGATCCAACAGATGTTGGCAATTGATCTTGAGTTCCTCTGCTTTTTCTAATCCAGCTTGAACATCTGGAAGTTCATGGCTCACGTACTGTTGAAGCCTGGCTTCTAGCCCAACCGGGGCTGCAGCAGACCTGGGTGTGGCATAAGTCCTCTTGGAAGAAGTCACCATTAACCCCACCATAGAGCCGCCGGAAACTTACACAGGACTGGGGAAACAGACTCTTGGAGTCACAAACAAAACCTTGTGTGCATCAGGACCCAGGAGAAAGGAGCAAGGGCCCCACAAGAGACTGATGCAGACTTGCCTGTGAGTCTCAGGCAAGTTCAAGAGTCTCCGGCAGAGGCATGGGCCGGCAGCGGCCTGCTGCAGGACTGGGGGCACTGAGCGCAGCAGTGCTTGCATGAGACCTTTTGAAGGAGGACCTTCCCTTCATTACCTCCACCAAGGTTTGGACTCAGGTCAAGCAACAGGGAGGAAACACAGCCTCGCCCCCTCCAACCCAACAACAGAAAATTGGATTAAAATTGTACTCAGCATGGCCTAGCCCATCAAAACAAGACCCAGCTTCCCTCTCAGTCAGTCTCTCCATCAGGAAGCTTCCATAAGCCTCTTATATATGTGTATTCTTTTAATATCCTTTTCCATTACAGTTTATCACAGGTTGTTGAATACAGTTCCCTGTGCTGTAGAACCTTGTTCAACAGTAGAACCTTGTTGTTTATCCATTCTTTATATAATAGTTTGCATCTGCTAATTCCAAGTTCCCAGCCCTTCCCTCCTCCACCTGCTCCCACTTGGCAGCTACAAGTCTGTTATCTGTATCTGTTAAGTCTGTTTGGTTTCATAAATATGTTCATTTATGTCATATTGTAGATTCCACACATAAGTGATATCACATGGTATTTGTCTTTCTCTTTCTGACTTAGTTCGCTTAGTATGGTAATCTCTAGGTCCATCTATGTTGCTGCAAATGGCATTATTTCACTCTTTTTATGGCTGAGCAGTACTCCATCGTATATATGCTCCACATCTTCTTTATCCAGTCATCTGTCAATGGACATTTAGGTTGTCTCCACATCTTGGCTTGTAAATAGGGCTACTTCAGAGTAATTTTTGAGCCAACAGAAAAAAGAAACTCCCAGCTCTGACTCCACTGTACTATAGGTTTCTCTACTGTAAGAGTTTCTGTGTCCAAAAGCTTTGAGATAGTTTTCCATTTTGTCTTTCAGAAACACTAAAGGAGAAAACATGCATTCTTCATGCAATTGGGTCTGCTTTAAATATATGCTGCCAATCAAAAAGAATAGCTGAACTGGACACAACAAATATGCTAAAATTTTTAAGTTTATAATGGTTTCCAAACAACGACAGCAATAGAAACCATTATGGCAATCTTTGGAGGTTTGCAGGGTACTAACTCATTCAGAAAGCTGGTCAGTAAAGGGAAAAGACAAAGCATGTATCCTGCCCTTCAGATATGAATTACATTTTATGACACGTCAGTTGCCGCTGTATCAGCTCCTAATCTACCCTTCCTGCCTCTGTGCTGTGATACTGGTGCTGGACCCTGTGAATACTTCTCCTATTGCCACCAGTGGTAAGCTTTGATCAGTAGAGGCTGTTGGAAAGACATTGCAGGAGGAAGGACTTTCTCTTTCTGGCTCCATTGTGCATGCCTGCTTGCTCCTGCCATGTACGGTGGCCAAAAGTGTGGAGGACACTCCATGAGTTTCAGCAGCACTCTGGTTGGCTTCCTATGGAGCTTTGTCAGCACCCCAGTGGGTAGTCTTGCTCGCCAGCCCTGGCTTAAACTCCTCCACTACCCAGCGAGGTATAGCCACACTCTCTCCAACCTCGGGGACAGGGAGACCCTTGTCCAGTTTGTTACTCCCTTGGGGGCTCTGACTCAGCTCCAGAGCTATAGCTATTCCCTGAATCTGCTATTCTTTAGAGTTTCTTAATCCTCTATTACTATTTAATAATTTCTTATATTAACATTTTTCTGTTCAAGTCACTGTGTGGCTTCTGTCTCCTGTGTGAACCCTGACTGAGCCACATGGTAATCAAATTATTGACATGGGATGGTCCTTTTATATAGAAGAAGACCAGCTCATAAATGTTTAAGGAATGACAGAATTAAAATACTTAGCAGCTAAAAAAAAAAAAAACATATCTAAGCAATGATAATCAGTGATGCTTAGCCACTCAGTGAAGCTGATGGGGACCCTAATAACAAATGAATCAGGCTGATTTCACCTGAATCCAGAGGCAGATTTACCCTGAGCAGATATACTGTAAATTTCAGCAGCCCTCACTTCAGTGACTCTTTTCCAAGTCCTAGAATCTAATTTTATATTTGGAACTTGGATTTCTTTCTCATAAAAAAAAACTCTTCAAATTGAAAATCTGGTCTTCCACATACCTGGATCACTGTGTCAACCCACTGATCAACATTAAGATCACAAAAATAAAGACAATCAAACATGGCCCCCTGCTGTGATGGGATAGGAAATAGCACCATTCACGAAACACTTCTGCCAAAGTTTAGTCTCAAACTGATCAAACATCCAGATAAATCACTAGTTGATATTAATACAAACTACTGGGGATAGAAGAACATGTAAAACACATCAAGAGAATACAATAGCCAAATCCAAAATATGGGAGACTTTATAGGACAAATTACCCAATTTTTTCACTTTTCAATTTTCTGCAATTTCAAATAAATTGCAAGTAATAAAAAAAATGGGACAGGGAGAGAGATCATCATATATATTTAAAAAGACTTCTTGAGAAACATCAGTAAAAGCGATGTGCGTACCTTGTTGGGATCCTGATTCAGATAAAATAACTGTGATATAATCAGAATTTTTATACTGACTGAATATTAGATGGTATTAGGGAATTATTGTTTATTTCTTCTAGATGTGATAATGGTGATGGATATAATTTTTCAAGAGCCCTTATCTCTCAGAGATATATATTTAAGGATTTTTGAATGAAGTGATATAAAGTCTGAGGTTGTTTAAAAAACAATCAGCAAATGGGATTTCTCTGGTGGTCCAGTGGCCAAGACTCTGTGTTCCCAATGCAGGGAGCCCGGGCGGGATCAGTTCCTGGTCCGGGTATTAGATCCCACATGTAGCAACTAAGAGTTTGCATGCCACAATTAAAGATCCCACATGATACAGTGAAGATTGAAGATCCCAAGTGCTGCAACTGAGACTGGGCACAGCCAAATAAATAAATATTCTAAATAAGAAGAATCCAGCAGAAAGTAAGATAATAAAGTTTAGCTGGCTTTACGTTGATAAATGGTAAAGTTAGGTAATGGGTACATGGAGGTTTACTACAAATATATTCATTATTTTCAAACACTGTAGTGTATATTTTAAAATGTCATCATAAAAAGTTTAGTGAAATAACATACATGTTACCAGAGTTGATATGTTTTCTGGATATGAATAATAACCAAATTCATGTCATATATTGTAGTTCACAGAGCACTTTTTATGCATAACAATATAATCCTAACCTTAAGCCTATGAGATAGGTTTTATTATCCTCTTTTCATAGGAAACAATTTCAGAGTCATTAAGTCAGTGCCTCAAAGGCTTCAAGCTAGCAGGAAGCAGAAATGTGATTTAGATCAAAGTTCTTGATTTCTGAATCTCATGTTCTATCTGGGGAGGTAGAGGAAATGCTGAATCTTGCTGGTTAAGTCATTTAACTTCTCTGTCTTAGGAGAATAGAAGCAACACTACTCAACCTGTCTTTTTCTAGTTGTTGGGAAATTCAAGTCTGAAAATTTCCAGGAAGGAGCTTTGTTAATTGTCAAGTGCCTTATAAATTTATTTTATTTATTTATTTCTAAATAGTTATCTATTCATTTGACTGTATTGAGCCTTAATTGTGGCATCCAAGCTCTCTAGTTGTGGGTCAGTTGCCTTGCAGGATCTTAGTTTCTGAACAGTGATCAAACCTGGGTCCCTTTCATTGCAAGGCAAATTCTTAACCACTGGACCACCAGGGAAGTCCCAAGGGCTTTAAAATTTTAGATTGTCATACATCTATGTTTTCTAGCAGTGTGTGTGTTTTCAAGCAGTGTGTGTGTTTGTGTGTTAGTATATCAGTTGTGTCCAACTCTTTATGACCCCATGGACCCACCAGGCTCCTCTGTCCATGGATTTCTCCAGGAAAGAATACTGGAGTGGGTTGCTGTTCTCTTCTCCAGGGTATCTTCTCAACCCAGGGATCAAACCTGAGTCTCCTGCATTGCAGGCAGATTCTTTACCATCAGAGCCACCAGATGAGCCCTCTCAAGCAGAGCCCTCTATACAAATGCAAGAAAGTGGAGAGCTCTAGGGGCTGGTCTCAGGCAAGGTGAATCTTCCTTTTGGCATGCCTGTCTTCCTTTTCTGTAGACCTCCTCGCATTTCAAACTCCATCCCTTACATCACTGTTAACAGGCAGTGGTTAAGATGCTTTTCCTCGTGGCGCATTTGGACACTTGCCATTGTCCTGATGTGTCATTTTGTAGCTTGTGGGAACAGAGGCTCTGCAACAGCTGTTTATAACTGAAAGTTTTATGGCTTGATTTCAGGCTAGTAAAATGAGTATGAAACTGCATAGCATTTTCTGGTGCTGTCCAGAATTCTCTATTAGATTATTTGCACTAAGTCATCCAGACCCATGAATTTTCATCAAGCAACACTGGAAAACAAATGAGACACTTTTGATTCTCTGGGGCGGGGGTGGGAGGCAGAAATGAAGAACCACAGCTAAAATGGCCAACATTAAATAACAACTACTACAGAAACCAAACACAAAAACCAACCTCTTTGGGGACTCAGTATAGATATCTAAACAACCATTTCAAAATGGCTGCATGCAAACAAACACTTCAAAACATCTCACTCCAAAACACGCATTTAATGATTGTGATGTAATTCTGCCAATGTATTATTTAAACACTAAGAGGAGCACTTAAACACCACTGTTTGCTTTAAATATATGACATTTCACTTATGATTATTTCTTTTAAAATAATAGTTATATAATTTTGGAAGTTCCGTTACTTCTCTGTGTCTCAATTTTCTTAGCTCTAAATTAGGAACAATAATATCTATTTCATGGGTTAAAAATTCGATGATTATATGTGTAAAAGTACCCGGTACCTTGCGTGGGGCCTGGCACAAAGCAGATACTAAATGTTAGTATGCCTTTGAATATAGGAGGAGGGCATGGCAACTCACTCCAGTAGTCTTGCCTGGAGAATTCCTTGGACAGAGGAGGCTGGCTAGTTGCAGTCCATGCAGTCGCAAAGAGTAGGACAAATGTTAGGATCTCTTTGAATATAGTTCAATTCAGTTCAGTCGCTCAGTCGTGTCCGACTCTTTGCGACCCCATGAATCGCAGCACGCCAGGCCTCCCTGTTCATCACCATCTCCCGGAGTTCACCCAGAATCACGTCCATCGAGTCCGTGATGCCATCCAGCCATCTCATCCTCGGTCGTCCCCTTCTCCTCCTGCCCCCAATCCCTCCCAGCAGCAGAGTCTTTTCCAATGAGTCAACTCTTCGCATGAGGTGGCCAAAGTACTGGAGTTTCAGCTTTAGCATCATTCCTTCCAAAGAAATCCCAGGGCTGATCTCCTTCAGAATGGACTGGTTGGATCTCCTTACAGTCCAAGGGACTCTCAAGAGTCTTCTCCAACACCACAGTTCAAAAGCATCAATTCTTCGGCACTCAGCCTTCTTCACAGTCCAACTCTCACATCCATACATGACCACAGGAAAAACCATAGCCTTGACTAGACGGACATTAGTTGGCAAAGTAATGTCTCTGCTTTTGAAAATGCTATCTAGGTTGGACATAACTTTTCTTCCAAGGAGTAAGCGTCTTTTAATTTCGTGGCTGCAGTCACCATCTGCAGTGATTTTGGAGCCCCCAAAAATAAAGTCTGACACTGTTTCCACTGTTTCCCCATCTATTTCCCATAAAGTGATGGGACCAGATGCCATGATCTTCGTTTTCTGAATGTTAAGCTGTAAGCCAACTCTTTCGCTCTCCTCTTTCACTTTTATCAAGAGGCTTTTTAGCTCCTCTTCACTTTCTGCCGTAAGAGTGGTGTCATCTGCATATCTGAGGTTATTGATATTTCTCTTTGAATATAAGTACTTATTAAATTGTACATTTAAGTCTATAATTGCCATAGAGCTCAGAGACAGAGTTTCGTGGTCACCAGGACCAGCAAGGTCGCTGAATACCCATGGTACTGAAAACAGGAGGCCTGGCTGTTTGACAAAATAGCACAGAATGTCAAAGTCAGGATTTCAATGCTGAATATATGGCTATTCCCTGCACATCTTTGTCAACTTTTCCAAATATTTAAAAATTGCTATAATAAAATGTTGGGAGAGAGAAGGGAGGGACACTTAGGGAGTTTGAGATCAGCACGTACACACTGCTATATTTAAAATGGATAAAAAAAAAATAAAATAAAATGGATAACCAACAAGGACCTAATGGATAGCAAAGGGAACTCTACTCAATGTCATGTGGCAGCCTGGATGGGAGGAGAGTTTGGGGGAGAAGAGATATATGTATATGTATGGCTGAGTCCCTTTGCTGTCCACCTGAAACTATTAACGTCATTGTTAATCAGCTATACTCCAATATAAAATAAAAAACTTAAAAAAACGTTGGGAGAGAGAGTCAAAAGTAAAATCTGGTGGCCCCTCTGAGCTATCACGCTATAAGCAGCCTCAGTGGAGTAAATGGAGATGCACAGTTCAGATGTATAAACCCACTAAATTGGCACCAGGGAGGTAGAAATGGAGCTCCCGGCTGCACTGAGGGAAGTGGAGGAGGCAGTTCTTTCCTGAAGGGTGGATCCGGCGAGGGAACCCCAGCCCTCAAAGGGTCTTGCTGCTGCAGCCAGGAAAGTCTGTATCACTTAGAACATCTGCATAGGACTTCTCCTGCCAGACAAGCTGTGATCATTTCCAGTTCTGCTTCCAGCCTGCCTGGGGGAACAGCATTACCAACAAAGACTTTGCTTTCAAAATGGAAAATTGCAGTCCCAGGATCTCAACAGGGGCTTCTGGAGTTTGTGAAAGGCATCTCCCTTCTCGAGAACTGAATTAAATGGGAAAATTTCAGAACTGCTGTAAAAGTGAGTCTCAAATGTCCTGAAAATAGCTTATATGGGACTACTAAGTATTGTGTGGGTGATTTTATTGAAACTTTAATGCCTTGTTTTGGTTTAATGGATCACTTGGGACATAGGTTAGGAGAATGGTGCAGTATTTATGCCAAACACACAGTAGAGGATTACTATCGTAATAGCAATTCACAATGGACAGAGTTATGGTTCCCCTAAAATTTAGTCAAATGTATCATGTATAGCTTAACTCTGGACAAAGTATTTAAATATTTTAAACATTATTAAAGCCAATAAACATATGTTGAGTACCTACAAGCTACTGAGAAGTACAGCAAACACTTCTTTTTCTATAATGCATGAATAGTATAATTCAGGAAAACGAGATATTCAAAGCTTTGCAGACACCATCTCTTTAACGGTACTTCTCTGTGAGAATCATTGTTTGGATGTCTTCATAGTCACCCAAGTATTATATGAGGGAAAAATTGAGACTCCGTTCAGCTGTCCAGCAATTGTCATTATTATCCATTTGTATTGTCTGAGCAATATAATTTTTAAAACTGTTTTTAAAGAGTAAATGCTCATGGACTGGAAGGATATAACCTGAAAAGTAAAGTCTATCTCCATGCAACATCCCAATCTCACTTCTCAGAGGTCACCCTAATAACAGATTTTTACATCCAACTCTAGAGAATTTTTACACATATACAAATATATATGTGACCCAGATGTTGGCTGTCTACCTTATCCATATGACTGGACTCTCTTTTGGTCCCATGCCATGCTGGAGACAAAACTCAGCCCCTGGTCAAGGGGTGTTTACAAGAAACCCAGTCATACCAAATATATCTGATGAATAAAGTATTATTAAAGGTTGATGGGGTTGGGGAGAAGGGTCACATTGCCAGAGGTTGGCATCTCTTTCTTAAACATAACTATGTTTAACATGCCTCTCTTTCATGGTCTTGCCGACCCGTACTGGGCATTCTCTTCTTTGGCCCCTGTTCGCTCACACACACACACACACAGAGTCTCAGTGATTATAGTCATGCCTTTTTCCCAAGACCTCTGCATCCCCATCCCAACCCTTTCCTTCTCCCAACCACCCCATTGAAGTTGTAAGGATGCACTACATTTTATTTAATCAGTCCCTTTTTGATGTACATTTAGGCGGCTTCTAGTTTTCTTTTGCTGTGTTAAATGATGTGATTATTAATATCCTGAAAGATAAATCTTTGGATACTTGTTTGTTGTAAACTCTCAGAAGTGTAGTGTCTGGGTCAAGAACATGTACCTTCACAATCTGGATGTATTTTGACAAATTGCTCTTTAGAATATGACATGTACATACATTCCTATCGAGTCTGGGAGCCTTGGCCAACACTAAACTTTATCATTTTTCCTAATCTAATGGCAAAAAAATAGTACCTCATTATCACTTTAATCTGCACTTCTACATTGATGAATGGGATTAAACATCTTTTCAAATACTTATATGACATGGTTTTTTTTTTTTTTGTAGATTCCATAGATATTGATATTAGCAAATCCATATCCTCTTGAAATGATCTTTTTCTTCTGCTTCCAGGACACTCCTGTCTTTTGAATCCTTTGTTGTCTCTTTTCTGGTTTCTGCTTCTTTACCTCCCTCTGGTATGTTGCTATCCTCCAGGGTTCCAGCCTCATCCTGCTTCCTTTTCATTGTACACGTTTTCCCCCTGTGATTTCATCTACTTATCCAATACTAGTTACTATTTATTGACCACTTATTATGTTTTAAACATGCTACTAGACATTCTAAAGAAACGCTTGCTGTAAGTCTGTGAGGTTGGTATTAGCATCCCCATGTTTACAAGTGAGGAAACTAGGTCACGGATTACCCTGCTGAAGATCACATATACTACCAGTAAATAACGGAGTTGGGACCTGCTCTCCTTAGTGCACAAGCTCTTTTTAATACTCACGTGCCGTGTCCTCATTTACCATCTATAGCGAGAGCATCACAAATCTGTATTTCCACTCCGAGCTTCTCTCCTGGCCTCCAAACCCAATTCCTCAAGAAATCTCTACATGGACAACTGCAGAAATCTTAGATGCAAAATGCTTCCCCATGAGTTTCCCTTCCAGTGATCCCTTTCATGGTTTATGGGGCCTCCCAGTCTCCCAGCCTCAGCTAATCAATCAAGTCCCATACAAACAGCTCAGACATCTGAACTTTTCTCTCTTTGCCTCTGCTGCCGCTTTGCTCAGGGCTTTGCCATTTCTCTCCTGGAATGTCACACGCTTCCTAAACTATTCTCCCTGCCACCAGATTTTATCATTCTAGTTTATCCCCTACTCTGCTACCATAAGTAACTTTTTCCAATAAGCATAATAACCCATAAATGATGATGTTCTCTTTTTTAAATATAGTATTACTTCTTCTGTTACTTAAAAAAATTTTTTTAAACTTATTTATTTTTGGCTGTGCTGGGTCTTCATTGCTGTGTGTGGGCTCCTCTCCAGTTATGGTACACCAGCTTCTCATTGTGTGTCTTCTCTTGTTGAGAAGCGTGGGCTCTAGAGTGCAGTCTCAATAGTTGCAGGGTTAGTTGCCCTGCCGCATGTGAAATCTTCCTGGGCCAGGGATAAAACCCATGTCACCTGCATTGGCACACAGATTTCTAACCACTGGACTACCATGGAAGTCCAGCGATGATGTTTTTTATCTTATAAAGCTCTTATAAGAAAGGAGTGAAGTAATTGATGTAAGATACGTAACTTATGTTAATTCTATAATAAATATTATCAGAACTTACTTTTTGCTCCCAAAAAGTAAATTCTGATAATACAAATCCTTTTGGCCTGCATAATAAGGTTTAAAGGCCCAATGGGTTCCAAGGGCCTGACTTACCACTCTTTCTTCTGGCCTCATACCTCTGCTCTAGTCAATGAAATTTCTCACTTTTCATGTTTCTGTGCTTTTGCATAGACTATTCCCTCTATTTGGAATTCTCTTCCTTGCACTTGCTCTACTAGTGATCTCCTTTGATTAAGATCAAGCTCAAATGGTACCTTATCCATGGTGCCAGCCCTGAATTCCTCTGGTCAGATTCCTGGGCCCTTTCTCTGCACCCCTTTATTTACTTACAGATTTGCACTGCAAGTACTAGCTTATCTGCCTACCTAGTATGACAAGGCTGAGATCAAGGGTTGTTTCTTATCCATTTTCATGTCCTCAGCCTGTGGGACACAGGAAGTGCTTTCAAAATGTATGTGGAATAAACATGTTCCCTTGCCTGGAAATTCCACGGACAGAGGAGCCTGGTGGGGTACAGTCCAGGAGGTTGAAAAGAGTCAGACACGACTGAACACACACACACACACACACACACACACGTGTTAAGAAGCGCCAGTCACATTCTCCAGTCTCCTGG
Organism: Cephalophus harveyi; assembly: GCA_006410635.1. NCBI lineage: Eukaryota > Metazoa > Chordata > Mammalia > Artiodactyla > Bovidae > Cephalophus > Cephalophus harveyi. The sequence goes on along the minus strand of SJYT01032136.1, from coordinate 308,724 downwards.
AGTTAGTCCTTGCAGGCAGGTGGCCCAGGCCCAGCCTCTAAGTCCCCGCCCTGGGCGGGAAGCTAGATGAGTCACTTAAAGCCTCTGAAACCTCTTGTTTAGACCTGTATAGCCTACCTCAGCAGTCTCTTGGACCATTAAGAAGATCAAAGGTCATACATGAGGCAAGCTAGAATGCAGTCAAGATGCAAGATGTTAGGACTGCCAGCCAAAGCCAGGGGAGGAATGACTGTTTTAGGAAATAGAATGATTCTGGAAAGAATGCAGGCATTGGAGGCAGATGAATGTAAAGCTACTATGTTATCCTCTGCTCACACCTTAACGCTGAAATATCATCAGCTTAATACAACAAAGAACCAGTGTCACTCAGTACAAGTCCACCATGAGAATGGGCTCCTGGACCCAGGTGGACTGGTGGCATGCGGCAGGTTGGTATTCCTGCAAAGCAGGCTCAGATGGAAAATTAACATACAGGGGCATGTTAGGGGATCAACATGGGATCAACACCTGTGAAAAAGAGCAGAAGGAAATAGGATTGCGCAGAGGGAGGAACTGAGCTGATATATAGTCCCAGAGATGACCTCAGCCAAACCTATAGGGTCTGCAGCTTGAGTAGTCTTTGGACCCAGGTTGGACCAAGATGGCTGGATCCTTATAACCTCCACAGCAGTCCCGGGGTGGACCCCAGGCAAGGTGACTCTCCGCAGCGGAGGTGATCCCCGCAGTGGCTGAGCATGGAAGGCTGTCTGCAGGCAGCAGTCCAGCCCCTGGGGTGACAAGCCTTTCCTAGAAGGGCGTGCGAACAGTGCAACCATGTAGGATCCGCCTCACATGGTAGCTGCATCCTCGGAACACACACTGAGGTGAAGTGAAGTCACTCAGTCATGTCCGACTCTTTGTGACTCCATGGACACCAGGCTCCTCTGCCCATGGGATTTTCTAGGCAAGAGTACTGGAGTGGGTTGCCATTTCCTTCTCCAGGGAACTTCCCAACCCAGGGATCGAACCCAGGTCTCCCACATTGTAGACGGACGCTTTACCGTCTGAGCCACCAGGGAAGTCTGAGGTACCCAACTTGACTTGAATTCTCTCCTAGAGGCCAACGCTCAGCCCAAGATGTGAGCACAAATAGCTTATTTGGCCATAAAGAAGTGAGACAGGGAACGAAAGGAAATCAGTGTGAAGTGCTTTAAGGAATTGGATGCTGCTAGAAGATCATGTGAGACAGACTAGAACTTGCCCTGCGTCATCCTACTCCAGGGACAAAGAAGCAGTTGTATTTATCCTCCAAGTCCTGTGTGTCATTACGCAGAGCCACTCCTGGAGGCAGTCACTCCCTGGCAGTTCCCACATACCTGGCTCACTTGAGCAGACTTGCAGGCGACTGTGGGAAGAAGCAAGGGCATGAATGGGAATGGTGGGCACCAGGGAGGGGAGGGGGCGGATGTGGGTCAAGCACTAACAGAACCTACCACGCTGGGGAGGAGAGAGCCTGGGCAGTCTCTCGGGGACATTGTGTTGCCTCAGTCCAGGAGTGACATATTCACAAGCCCAAGGGCAGAGTAAGTGGCCTGGCACTCCTATGATGGGGGAGGGAGGAAGAGGCTGCCTTGCTCCAGAGAGGGAGGGGAGGTGGGTATTACTGAACCCTGATAACGTTTTGGCTCATGAATACTCAGTCGCGTCCAACTCTTTGAGGTCCTATGGACTGTAACCCTCCAGGTTCCTTTGTCCATGGGATTCTCCGGACTAGAATGCTAGAGTGGGTTGCCATGCCTTCCTCCAGGGAATCTTCCCAACGCAGGGACTGAACCTGAGTCTCTTGTGTCTCCTGCATTGGCAAGTGGATTCTTCACCACTGTGCTACCTGGGAAGCACAAAAGAATGACATAGCCTGAGGACACGACATAAACTGATTAGAACCATTAATCCAAGACGCTTGCTTGCCTGCTAAGTCACTTCAGTCGTGTCTGACTCTGTGATCCTGTGGACTGCAGCCCACCAGGCTCCTCAATCCATGGGATTCTCCAGGCAATAATATTGGAGTGAGTTGCCATTTCCTCCTCCAGGGGATCTTCCAGACCCAGAGATCGAACCCAAGTCTCTAATGTCTCCTGCATTGGCAGGCAGATTCTTTATCTCCAGGGCCACCCGATAATGTTTAGAAGTTGCTCTCTCTCTCTGACCCTTAGTTTACTAAACTGTATTGAGGAGAATAACACGTATGTCATAAAAATGTGATAGATGGGACTAAGACACATAGAGAATGTACCATGATATAGCAGTACTGGTAATATTCTGGGTTCCTACTTTGAATCATGTGATAGTTTCATTTTTATTCATTTTATTGTTATATGTAATAACACATATATTATCTATACTCTTTTTATGTATCAAATGTAATGTTAAAATAGTAAAGGACACTTGCTTGACTTTACATACTACTGAAATTCCTAGATGAATTTCAAACATGTAAGAGCTGACTCACTAGAAAAGACCCTGATGCTGGGAAAGATTGAGGGAAGGAGGAGAAGAGGGCAACAGAGGATGAGATGGTTGGATGGCATCATCAACTCAATGGATGTGAGTCTGAGCAAACTCTGAGAGATAATGAAGGACAGAGAGGGAAACCTGGCCTGCTGCAGTCCGTGGAGTCGCAAAGAGTTGGACATGACTGAGCGACTGAATAACAACAAAGTATTTGACTATATAAATGTTTTAAATATGAATGTGTATATATATATTTCTAAATAGTCTACCACAGTTTCTAGTACATAGCGTGCACTCAGTTAATGGTACTATTATTGCTTGGGAAGTCCTGATACTCAGTCTCATTAATCACAGGCAAACAGTGGATCTGGAATGTGAGTTTCCCAGATAAATAATCAGCTCAAGGGTCTGCGTGGAGAGGAGAGCTGATCTAGGCCTGTTGACTCACCATGTAAACACAAGTCATGGTAATTTACTAACAGCAAGACCTATTTCCTGCTAATTCCAGTCAAGCCTCCAGAATTAGACTCAAGGAAAGAGGTCAAATATACTAGCATGTAACCTGTTTCCCTTTCCACTAACTTTTGAGCAATGAGACGCTTTGCTTGTTGCAATGTCATCAAAATGAGACATGGAGATTTTTCACCTGCCATAAGCTAGACAGAGCTTTTGAGATGCAAACCATATCCATTCTCAGAGGAGAGCGGTAGAATAGAAGAGAGAAGTCACTTTCAGAGAACCATCCCCCCACCCACCCCCGCCTTCCCCTTCCATACACATGCTAAGCACACAGAGCTTTTGCAATCTGCTACGAAAACAGAATTTTAAAATAAACCCTCGTCTGCTCTCTCAAATAAGAATTTAGAGGAAAATGGATTTTTGTAGGGCGAATTTGTTCTCCCAAATTAATTTCATTCACACACACAGGCACACACACACACACACACAATGAGGCATTTATTAATAGGCCAAATAATGCAATGAGCGAGTTCACTCTCAGCAGCAGAGACATCCAATGATTATGCGAACAGGCTTGAAGCTGTATGAAAATAAAACCCACAGAAGCCAGCAGATGGCACTTAATCATAATTTTTCCTATGATTTCTATTAATTGTTAAATATTTTTTCATTCTGTCTTCCCAGGAAGACGAATGATATGCTAATATGGCATAGTAAGTAATGTTTTCCCTTTGAGATATTCAATAGGCTTGTTACATAAAATGCCCCCTCCTACATAACTAGCCCGAGACCCATTTTCTTCATGCATATATTTATCACATCACAGTATGCATATGCATGCCCATACATCTGTGTGCTTCCAAGCATGCAGAGCATTTGATAAATGTCTGAGGTAAAACCTCACACCTTCGGTTATCTCCACAAGCAAACCCAAATCAAGGAATTGTTGTTCCTGAAACAGTCATAGAAAACCACCTAAACCGCATTGTCTGCCAGAAATAGAAATGTAGAAATACCTCAGGGAGGCTGCTTGGCAATTTCCTTCAAGGCTGCTATTACAAGTATTAACAAGGGGACTGACCCTTCCAGGCTGTTCTGCCTCTTCTGCCAGTTTCCTTATCCCCACCTCCCGCCCCCTCCAGCCCCTGCCTTGCCGCTCTCCCCTCCGCTTTGCCCCACACTCCAGGAAGCCTCAGCCTTTTCTGCTGCCTGACGCCCCTTCTTTATTCCGGTTCTCCTGTTTTCTTTGATCTCTCCTTTTCCCTCTTGAGTGCTGGCCTCAGTCTCTTAAGTCTTGAGCAGGGACAGATGCTGTACCAGTCAGGGTTCTTGGTTTCTGACACCAGAAATTGACTCTGTTAAGTAGAAAAAAAAAATACTGGAAAGCCATCAAGTCGTTAGCGGAATCGACAGGAAGCCTGGAGGATCTAACTCAGCCAACAGGCAAGAACCACGAGAGACTGGCACCAGAGAGGACAGCCAAGGTCACACCGCTGAAAACCACTCAGCTGGGACAGTGCCAGCATTCGCTACCAGCCACGGCGGCCACTGGGCTCCACTCAAGAAGCGTGCTCTCCCTCCAAGGCCTTGATTCCTTTCCTCCAGATTCCCAGTTCAGGCTGGAGGACCCAGTGCCAGTGCTGGAAGGACAGCCCTCGTGAGCTGCTGCAGAAAGCAGAGCTGTAGTTCTGGCTCAGGCTGGAGTGAGACGAGGGGCGCAGAGCCCAGGTGCTGGTAGTCTATCGAGAAAGCAGGCAAAAGCAGATCTCAAGAAATACTTGAGATTAGGAGATACCAGGTGTCGTAGTCATCACTCATTTCAAACCCTCCCCAGTCCTGGTTTGCAGATGGGGAGGTCTGTGCTTCCAAGCTGAGTGGGCATAAGGGAAAAGGAAAGCTATTGGGTTGTTAACATATCAATTACACCAATTCTGGAAAAACAAAGTGAAATTCAGCTGATGCTATAGCCCTGCAGAGTCAACTAAGTTATTTCATACATGTTTTGTCCTCGCCAAATGGAGGAGTTATAGTTGCTACTCTGAGCACCCTTTGCTTCCAGGATCTGTTTGGCCAACTTCCGTTCCAGCTCCTAAGCACTATTCCTCTGACCTCCCACATCTTAACCCTTAAGGGAACAAGATGAACTCCTTTCTAGGGATAAAATTTGTAACATGATTCCTGGCTTGGTGCAAGGGGCCTCTTTTCTCATCCTGCCAGCTGGTCCCAATTATGAGCTGGTTTGGTAATCTGAGAGTTTGGAGGGTGTCTGTGCAGTAGGAGGAGAGTTTTCTTAAGCACTTAGCTTCCCTTAGGACCCTAAACCCAACTAGAACTAATGGATCCTTTAATAGCCTGAATTATGAGGTGATTTTCACTGGTTTTCCAAAGAAGGGAAATAAAATATATGAATAAAATCACTTGGTGGTGTGCCTGATAACCGCTGCCAACGCAGAGTGAAAAATGAAGGCAGCTGTCTATACCATTCGGGCAGAGCTCCAGCTTCGCCTACAGATCTTGGGTGATTGCCTCAATTTTCCTCTGTGTTTTAACTGAGTGGGCCTGTGTTGCCTCAAGTTTCCTTTGCGATAGGTGACACCCAGGCAAGTCTTTGGGGGAACATCAGCCTAGTTTTAAAGGGCCACATACATATCTGAGTTCAAGGTTACTTTTTTCTGTGTGTGATAAGGTTTACTGAGCATCTATTATACCCAGGCACTACAGATTCTGGGACATCAAAACTGGATAAAGTTTACTATTGAAGAAGATGAATCTCATCCAACCAGTGGCATTCCAAGGTGGTGGAGGGTAAGAGTCAGCCCTTGGCTGGGAGGAGCATTTTGTCAATGACATTATTTAGAATCGCCATGGTGCATGGTGATAATACAAACCAGATGGCTTTTAGTTGGTTTTATTATTATTTTTAAACTCTCTACAGACTAATACATGCCTTATTTGCCTGCACCTGGACTGACTTTTCCTGCTGGCCATTCACCATAATTTGTTTCCAGTCACTCCCCTAGTTTAGGCCATCATAGGCATTCTAACAAGGAGCAAGAGAAAAAGCTTACATTTGAAGACATGAATGTGGCTGGAAAACAAGTGCCCATAGCTATGTGGGCATGAGTTCCTTTGGCAGGTCAATGGCAATCTTAGTTGCTTAAACTTCATCTTTGGTTTAGTTGCTACTCCGAGCACCCTTTGCTTGAGTCACATTATCAGCATTTAAAAGCCAGCTCTTTTTTTTTCTCACTAAGTTATTATTTCATGTCTTTGGGCCCAAGTGTCCTCACATATAGAGTATGGATGAGAGTAGTCCTTCCTGGAATTATTGTAAGGATTAAATGGGCGAACACATGTGAAATAAATATTTAGCTATTGTTTTAGCATTACTTTATTAAAAGATTACAATATGATGCTTAACTCCAAGGAATCTTTTTTTTAAAAAAATCTTTCCATAAAATTTAGTTCAAGTTTGTGATTTAGAAAGGTCATAAGCAATAAGGAAAGAAGCAAAGCCCAGGAGACAGGGAAAGGTGTACACCCAGGTCAGCAATGAAGGTACAGTTCTGAGAGAACCTTGCCTGGCACTGCTACTCACACTGATTCAGGAATGCCCAGGAGATGTGGGATGTTCCTTGAGTCCTCTCCTCACCAGACTGCTACCCATATTCACCACCACCTACTGATGTTTCTTGCCTAAATTATTAACACTGATGATTTTCAAATGGTGTATTTTAATACCACTATTCCTTCTACATTTATTGGTTGACTTTTTACTGTAAGAAATTTCTTCACATTTATTTGTTAATGTCCATGACTGTATCTGGGGATTCCCTGATGGCTCAGCTGGTAAAGAATCTGCCTGCAATGCTGGAGACCTGGGTTTGATCCTGTGTTGGGAAGATCCCTTGGAGAAGGAAATGGCAACCCACTCCAGTATTCTTGCTTGGAGAATTTCATGGACAGAGGAGCCTGGCGGGCTACAGTCCATGGGGTCACAAATAGACATGACCGTGGGACTAACACCCATACACATGACTATCTACAGACTCATAGCTTCTGTTTTATTCAGTGGGTTATCATTATTCATTTTGACCCTCAAATTGTCCCAGACTTGATCAATAGGAGCCCCTTCAAGATTGTTTCCAGAGAAGGCAATGGCAACCCACTCCAGTACTCTTGCCTGGAAAATCCCATGTACGGAGGAGCCTGGCGGGCTGTAGTCCATGGGATCATAAAGAGTCGGACACGACTGAGCGACTTCACTTTCACTTTTCACTTTCATGCATTGGAGAAGGAAATGGCAACCTACTCCAGTGTTCTTGCCTAGAGAATCCCAGGGACGAAGGAGCCTGGTGGGCTGCCGTCTATGGGGTCGCACAGAGTCAGACAGCAGCAACAGCAAGATTATTTCTGTGTTGTTTCAACATGTGTTCATCATTCTTAGAGAAATTCCTTCCATTGTGGTACAAGATATTCCAGGTCAATCTTGCTGTTTCCCAGCCCCAACCCTGGAATCTGCCATTTGTCCAAGGAAACCACGGTTCCTATAAGGAGTGGTGTTGAGTGGCACTGTTCTGAGCACTAAGTATACTTGTTGCTACTTGCAGTGTCAGTCATCCCAGGTTGTTTCACTGGACAGAGCTAGAAAATAAATGTATGGACATGTATACACACATTTACATCTCTTTTCATTCAGCTCTCCATCTATGTATGTTCCTAAACCGTAGTATACACAGATCAGTTTCAGTTTCTGTCCAACACTGTGGGGTTTGTTTTTGTTTCTCCCTTGCCATATTTGTGCCTTCCTTCTTCAGCAGTGGTGAACTTGCTCCCACCATCCCAAACTACCTCTATGTAGTCAGTCTCTTACCTCACCAGGTCATGCCCGCTAGCTCACTGCTCCTCCAGCTTGCATCCTCCAGACTGGCTACCTACCTCGTTCAGACTTTTTATTGAAGAAAGGAAAAGTGAAAGTGAAGTCACTCAGTCGTGTCTGACTCTTTGCGACCCGGTGGACTGTAGCCCGCCAGGCTCCTCCGTCTATGGAATTCTCCAGACAAGAATACTGGAGTGGGTTGCCATATCCTTCTTCAGGGGATCTTCCCAACTCAGAGATTGAACCCAGGTCTCCCTCATTGCAGGCAGATGCTTTAACCTTTGAAGAAGGGAAGCCAGCCAATCATTATTTCCCAAAGACAAAAAGAGAAAAATAAGATAAGAAAATGGAATAGAAATGTAAAGCAAAAGAGTTGGGTTACCTTTTGATCTGCATTTTTAAAAGAGCACTCAGGCAGATTTGTCAGAAAGAATTGAAGGGGAACAGAGTGGATTGTCCTCTTCCTCCTCTTGGCGTTCCTAGTAGCATGCTTTGAGAAAGGCACTAAGTAAATGTTTTGAGAAGGAAGGAAGTGGTGGAGGGGAGAAGACAAAAAAAGAGGGGAAGGGAGACCAGAGGCTTCCCCACAGGGAGGCAACAGAGATTAAACTTGTGCTTTGCTTTTCTGCAGCAGGAATTGCTTCTCTCTATAGTCAAGGGCAGGAAATTGCATTACAGTGTGTCTTTATTCTCTGAAGAACCTCTAAGTAGCTTCCTGCAGTTGCTTACATAACGTAGGAGTATTGGACCTATTGAATCATCCTGAAGCAGGTACTCCTTGCTCAGTGACAAGTCACTGATCATCTCCCTTAGGTAGGTAGGTAGGTGAAGTCGCTCAGTCGTGTCCGACTCTTTGCGACCCCGTGGACTGTAGGCTTCTCTGTCCGTGGGATTCTCCAGGCAAGAATACTGGAGTGGATTGCCATTTCCTTCTCCAGGGGATCTTCCCGACCCAGGGATCGAACCCCGGTCTCCCGCATTGGAGGCAGACGCTTTAACCTCTGAGCCACCAGGGAAGCCCTAGTTGCATATATGTAGGACAAATAGGCCCTCTGTCCTAGGAGAAGTTTTGTATGTGTGTTAGTCGCTCAGCTGTGTCCGACTCTTTGCAACACAATAGACTGTAGCCCTCCAGGCTCCTCTGTCCATGCAATTCTCCAGGCAAGAGTACTGGAGTGGGTTGTCATTCCTTTCTCCAGGGGGATCTTCCCAACCCAGGAATTGGACCTGGGTCTTCCTCACTGCAGGCAGATTCTTTACCATCTGAGCCACCAGGGAAACCCCTTGGGAAGAAGTTTTAGTAGGCTGATTTTTTTTCCCCTCTCCCTTCTCTCACCCCTTGCTGGTGAAAACCTTCCCCATTCTTTCATATGTAGATTTAGGCCTTGTGGAAGTAGAAGACCTATTTGCCTGAGAGTTCAATGCCTCCTGGGAGGGAAAGGATTAAAGTTCAAGTCCCTGCTCCCTGAGCCTCCCTGAGTTATCTCATGGTGGCATGACTCAGGGTCTGGACAATAAAATTCCCAGGAGGCAGGAGAGCAACTGGCATTCCTTTGTCCTTGATAGAAAGCTTTACCAGGTGGTCAGATCCCCAGCAAGTCAGATGAGGCTGGCACCAGTCCTAAACTCACTGTATTTGGCCAGCTTGACACCAAGGAAGTGGGTGTGGGTGTGTGTGTGTGTATGTGGACAAAAGAGTTGGCTGGCAATAGCTATAAACCCATAGTATTCTGGAAGTCACTCATAATGGCTTGCAAGAATTGATGGTAAGTTTTTCAGAAATTGTGCAAGCCAATTGTTAAATATAATCATTATTAAATATTGAATTATGTAAACTTTTAATTAAATAATTATATTAAAAACAAAGACAATAATCCCTTGAAACTCATCACCTACTAATTATTTTCTCACATTTTACTATTATCTATGTTCTGGAGGTTATTTACATCTATTGTTGCTGTATGGGGGAAATTTTGTACATAATGGTGAGCCACTATGTATTACCAACTCAGCCTTCAGTGATGTCCACATTGCTAGCTTGAAATCAGTCATGGTGAGAGTATTTATACCTTAAAAATGGACAGACTCTACTAATCAATGCTTCCTCCCAACCCCCACTCCCTGGGGGACCCAGTTGTTATACATTTAGCAATATATCCAGGACTATAACCCTATAGCCCTGAAACCATCTAGGGTGTAAGGTCCTCATGACTGGGCACACTCAGAGAGCATACACTGGAGGATCTGAAGCAGCTCAGGTACTACCACTATTCTCCAGGCTTGACTGATTCTGGAATTGCTTCCCGTGCTAAGTCACTTCAGTTGTGTCCAACTCTGTGCAACCCTATGAACTATAGCCTGCCAGGCTTCTCTGTCCATGGGATTCTCCAGGCAAGAATACTGGAGTGGATTGCTATTCCCTTCTCCAGAGGATCTTCCTGACCCAGGGATCAAACTGGCATGTCTTGTATCCAACCTGCATTGGCAGGTGAGTTTTTTACCATTAGCACCACCTGGGACCTGAAATTCTTACCTTCCATCAGAGAGACTCAACCACTGATCCAACTTTTCATCTCCCAAGTTTCTAAGTTAGCTTGTGGCAATATCACACCTTAGTCTAAATCTCAGATTCTGGGTGTCCATGAGAAGCCTACTGTTCTTGGGGGAGCAACAGAGGGAGGGACACCAGGGTGTTCTGAACTGTCCTGGCAGTTTGGTCAAAAGTATCCATCACTGAACATAGCTCTGGTTGAATGGGCTAGCCCTCAGAAAGATGCTTTTGCAAGACAAGGCAGGCCATCCAAGGACCTGAGTTGATACTAAAGGAAAGGACTTTGAGTAGTTTCCAGATTCTAAATAGGATCCATGTTGGCCAAACTTTACTCAGCCACCAGCATCTCTCTGCCCAGAGAGCATACTAAGAGAGGCCCAGACTGGACTGGACTCTTATTTACACTCTTGAGATCCTTAGACATAAAATGGTGGCTACAGATTTAGAGGGGTAAGACTGGCTTCTCCTTTTGGGCTTCCTGATATTGCCAATACATACAATGAGGTGCTCTCTCAACTGACTGGGCACACAATTTGCATCTCAAACTAGGTAGTGAGACATCCCACTTGAACAAGAAGGGAAAAAGAAAGGAAAGGAGGGAGGAAGGGCACAAATTAGGAAATTAATAAACACAAAATATTCTCCCCAAGACAGCTTCTTCTATTTTATCCTCCATCTCAATTAATGGTGTCTTCATTTTCCAGCGGCTGAGACCGTGGTATCATGCTTGATGCCTCTCTTTCTCTCCCAACCTAAATTCAGTCCACCATCACTGATAGTTTCAAAATAAGCCAGAATTCAACCTCTTCCTCACCATTTGCTGTGGCCACCACCTAGATCCAAACTGCCATCATGTCTCTCCTGCAAATTTGTGTACCCCCACCCTCTTCAACCTCATCACCAGCCATTTGCACTCTGCCCCAGCTACACCTGCACTGCTCTTGGTTCATGACTCAGAAATCATTTTCTCAGTGAGCCTTCCTTAGCAAACCTAATCAAACTTTTCCCATTCTTCCATACTCCACACTCCCTTTTTCTACTATACTTTATTTTCTTTTATTGGATTCATTATTCACATATTTATCTTTTTCATTGCCTATCTCTTCCACTAGCATGTGGATTCATAAAGGAATAGATTTTTGTTCACCTCCAGATTCTAAAACAGCACCTGGTTCATAGTAAATAAATGCTCATTTTAATGATCTGTGATGCACCATAAACCATCCTAAAACATAGTGACTTTAAACAACAGTTCATTAAAATCCCACTATCCCATGGGTTGACTGGGCTCAGCTGGGTGGTTCTTCAGTGGACATCTTTCATGCTTGCAGTCAGGTGGCATATGGGGCTGGTGTCATCTGAAAGACATGACTGACATGTAAGGCTGGGAGTTGAGCTAAGTCTGTGGTCTGGAGTGCCTGCATATGACCTCTCCAATTCACTGTGGATAGCATCTCTGAAGATTAGCTGCCACCAGATTCACTAAGTATTTGCCGGTGGAAGGAAAGCAGGAAGGGAAGGGAGGTTGTGGGAGGGAAGAAATTAGAAACTTTAGAAAGAAGGAAAAAGGAAGGAAAGGAGGCAGAAAAGGAGGGAGAGAGAGGAAAATGGAACTCAACTTCCTTTTCTTCACGATAGAATAAAGAAAAAAACCTGTCCTTCTCCTGCCTGACTCTCCTTTCCCATCTCTCCCTCAAGTTGCATAATGACCTGGCTTGGAAGAAGAGACTCATCTAGCACTGCCTATCAGAACTGGAATACTCTTGGCAGAATCTTTTACAATTTATACCCCCAGTTCAAATTTGAGTCCAGGCATATTTCCAAGGGAAGAACAACATAGCACTTTATCTTGATGTAGCTCTTTCCCCTTAGTAATTTCAAAGAAATTTTATAAACAACACTATCATTGTACAAGAGAGGAAATGGAAGGAAATTAGTAATATTTAGGTAACCAAGAGCAAAATCATTAAATCAATGCTATACTGAAGTGATTAAATAATGATGTGCATCAGAGGTAAGCTGCAACAGCAACAGCATTGAAGATATCATTTGGAAGAAATCAAATATTAAAATTTCCAAATAAAAACTGAAGTCAAAGAGGATATTAGGAGTTAAGTAAAAATAGATTTATACCAAACTAGATGGGAACAAAATTTAAACAGTTGTTGGGATATTAAGAATGGATTTACTTTTTAAACAGTTTGGAATAGTTGAGTCATTTTCCAGAGCCACAGATATTCTTTGCCAGTTGGGCAATTTTTCCTAAACCAACTTGGCAGACAATTATCTAAAAGGGGGGCTTTGCAGACAAGCTCCTTGGCTAAAACTCAGAGAAGTAAATGAATTTAATTTCTGAAGCTCCAGTGTCTCAATACAGAGGGATAGGTACTCTTGTCCCCAACTATCCAAAAGTAGAGAATTCCTAGAAACCTTTCCTAAGTTAAGGTGGTGTGAAGCAAAAACCAATTACTTTACAACACATCTTGCTAATAGATGCACAAAATAAATTGAGATACAGCACAGATGCTCACAGTTCACATCCATGGTGGTTTGATACTGAGTGTAGATCCCCTGGAAGGAGCTTGGCAGTGCCATTCTTATTCCTACAGGTGTACACTCCTTCTAAAACAGCTCACTGTAGAATAATTGTTCAGTAAAGCAAAACTTCTCTTCAGATTTCTTTTGGTTAGGGAAAACAGGTACTAATGTAGGTCTTTCTTAAAAGTGAACTGGTGTGAAGCAAAGTTTTGAGACCAAGGGATACTTGTATTCGTGTCTTCTAGAGATACTAATGATGATATAAATTGTAGTATAACAGAATGCGAACACCCTGAGCATGGGGCCCTCCTCTAACTTATGTATCATAAGGAAAGGTGGTATCATATTTATTTTAATTCACAGCGTCTCTGAATTTTTTTTGTCTTCAGCATCTAAAATATGCTTGTTCCGGGAAAACTGGGATAACTCAAGAAAGTAATTTCTCATGTACTAGTTAGGTTTCAGAGAAGGAGGCTGAACTATCCTTACCCTTCTCTCCTGATCCCAAACAAACAAACAAAAACAGTGGCTTAAACAACATAGAAATTTATTTCTCTTTCATATAAAGCTAGATAAGTGGTTTATAGATTGTAAAGTGTTACACAGTAGCAGGGATTCGGGTTCTTTTTCCTTAATTTTCTGCCTGGCTTAATCTCCAGTTCCCAAATGATCTCATGATCCAAAATGGCTGCTTTAGCTCCAGCCCTTCATCCCCATTTCAGCGAGGAGAAAGAAGGCAGAAACAGACAAAGAGAAGAGATCATCTCTCCTGGCTAAATATTAAGGGTTCTAATGCTATAAAGTTGAAGAAGACTAATGTTTTGGGACAATTAAGCAGTTTCTACCATAATTTACCCCTTTAACCTCCTAAAAAGTAAACTTGTACCCTTCTTCCTCCTCATAGAATGCACTCTGTCCCCAAAAGAAGGTACACCCAAATCTTATCTTGGGATTGTCTCCAGCTCAGAATCAAGATTTTGGGTGATATGTAGTCTCCCTGTTTGAGTCCAGATGTGATGTTACAAGATCTTGCAAACCAGAAACTAAAAGGCTACTTGTCTGCCCCCGTCACATTACATATACAGTGTTGGAGTAAGAATAGGAAAACTGTAATTAAAACTGCCATTCAGAAAATGGGAAACCCTCAGAAGTCACAGTCTAAAACATTGATCAAATCCTTCTGAGCAAAAATAGAGGAGACTGCCTTCTGAAACAGAAGAGGTCAGCCAACTGTCCTCTGGGAGGTTCTTTTGCGTCCATTACCCTCCATGGCCATGGCTGGGGCAGCAAACAGCGAGTATGCCTTTTGAGGGCTGCTCGGCTTTCAGAGTCTATTTCCTGCTCACGCAGATTTGGAAACACAAGTTTTGCTTTAGGCATTGAATAGTCACAGACTTTTGCAGGTTAGGCTATGGTGTCTTTGGCCATGCAATTCCCTCAAATACTCAGGAGGCATCTCTTCCATGTGCCTTCTATCAGTTCCATGCACAAGTAACAACCAAAGATCTCATCTAAACTTAGCTTTTAAACCTGAAGACTTAGATCTTTGAATTGTAGACCTTTGTCCTCTTTCTATCCCTCCCCTGGTTTAATGATACTCAGTTGAGGCTATCTGAGATAGTAAATTTTGGAAAGACAGCAACACTTTTCTTTTCTTTTTTTTTTTTAACATAGCTAAGCTATCACCTATTGTCTAGGAGAGAGACGGTTTTTCTTTTTCTTTCTTTTGTTCCCTTTTTCCAGTTCAGTTCAGTTCAGTTGCTCAGTTGTGTCTGACTCTTTGCCACCCCATGGACTGCAGCATGCCAGGCCTCCTTGTCCATCACCAACTCCCTGAGTTTACTCAGACTCATGCCCATTGAGTCAGTGATGCCATCCAACCATCTCATCCTCTGTTGACCCCTTCTCCTCCTGCCTTCAATAGTTCCCAGCATCAGGGTCTTTTCAAATGAGTCAGCTCTTCACATCAGGTGGCCAAAATGTTGGAGTTTCAGCTTCAACATCAGTCCTGCCAATGAACATTCAGGACTGATTTCCTTTAGGATGGACTGGTTGGATCTCATTGCTGTCCATGGGACTCTCAAGAGTCTTTTCCAACAGTACAGTTCAAAAGCATCAATTCTTCGGCAGTCAGCTTCCTTTATAGTCCAACTCTCACATCCATACACGACCACTGGGAAGATCAAATCCTTGACTAGACAGACCTTTGCTGGCGAAGTAATGTCTCTGTTTTTTAATATGCTATCTAGGTTGGTCATAACTTTTCTTCCAAAGAGTAAGCGTCTTTTAATTTCA
Source organism: Cephalophus harveyi (assembly GCA_006410635.1). Classification (NCBI taxonomy): domain Eukaryota; kingdom Metazoa; phylum Chordata; class Mammalia; order Artiodactyla; family Bovidae; genus Cephalophus; species Cephalophus harveyi. Next base: position 293,512 of record SJYT01032136.1, on the reverse strand, counting down.
TGGCTGCAGTCACCATCTGCAGTGATTTTGGAGCCCCCCCCCCTCACTGTTTCCACTGTTTCTCTATTTCCCATGAAGTGATGGAACCGGATGCCATTATCTTAGTTTTCTGAATGTTGAGCTTTAAGCCAACTTTTTCACTCTCCTCTTTCACTTTCATCAAGAGGCTTTTGAGTTCCTCTTCACTTTCTGCCATAAGGGTGGTGTCATCTGCATATCTGAGGTGATTGATATTTCTCCCGGCAATCTTGATTCCAGCTTGTGTTTCTTCCAGTCCAGTGTTTCTCATGATGTACTCTGCACAGAAGTTAAATAAGCAGGGTGACAATATACAGCCTTGACGTACTCCTTTTCCTATTTGGAACCAGTCTGTTGTTCCATGTCCAGTTCTAACTGTTGCTTTCTGACCTGCATACAGGTTTCTCAAGAGGTAGGTCAGGTGGTCTGGTATTCCCATCTCTTTCAGAATTTTCCACAGTTTATTGTGATCCACACAGTCAAAGGCTTTGGCACAGTCAATAAAGCAGAAATAGATGTTTTTCTGGAACTCTCTTGCTTTTTCCATGATCCAGCGGATGTTGGCAATTTGATCTCTGGTTCCTCTGCNTTTCTCAAGAGGCAGGTCAGGTGGTCTGATATTCCCATCTCTTTCAGAATTTTCCACATTTTATTAGGATCCACACAGTCAAAGGCTTTGGCATAGTCAATAAAGCAGAAATAGATATTTTTCTGGAACTCTGTTGCTTTTTCCATGATCCAGCAGATGTTGGCAATTTGATCTCTGGTTCCTCTGCCTTTTCTAAAACCAGCTTGAACATCTGGAAGTTCACGGTTCACATACTGCTGAAGCCTGGCTTGGAGAATTTTGAGCATTACTTTACTAGCATGTGAGATGAGTGCAATTGTGCGGTAGTTTGAGCATTCTTTGGCATTGCCTTTCTTTGGGAGTGTAATGAAAACTGACCTTTTCCAGTCCTGTGGCCACTGCTGAGTTTTCCAAATTTGTTGGCATATTGAGTGCAGCACTTTCACAGCATCATCTTTCAGGATTTGAAATAGCTCCACTGGAATTCCATCACCTCCACTAGCTTTGTTCGTAGCGATGCTTTCTAAGGCCCACTTGACTTCACATTCCAGGATGTCTGGCTCTAGGCGAGTGATCACACCATCGTGATTATCTGGGTCATGAAGATCTTTTTTGTACAGTTCTTCTGTGTATTCTTGCTATCTCTTTTTAATATCTCTGCTTCTGTTAGGTCCATACCATTTTGTCCTTTATTGAGTCCATCTTTGCATGAAATGTTCCCTTGGTATCTCTAATTTTCTTGAAAAGATCTCTAGTCTTTCCCATTCTGTTGTTTTCGTTAATAGACATCAAAAAAAACAGGCAGCCTGGGAAAGGAGTTAAAAACCCCAGCCTTGCAAGAAGGATGTGCTGGATGTAAAACGCAGTTCCATTGACAGCTGGTGTATCTCCACCCCGAAGATCTTAACTGAAATGGTCCTAGTAATAGCACTTCTCTCCTAGAATTGTAAGGATTCAGGGCCTTAGGAGTGCTTGTAGGTGAACAGGGTTACATTTATAAAGAAGTTGCGGAAAGACTTGTTAAGATTGCAGAGAAGTTTCAGAGAGATCTGGTGGAGTCAGCTCTGAATTTGAATTGTACTCTGCACAGTAATTCGCCTTTGTAGTTGTTCAGTCGCTAAGTCGTGTCAAACTCTTTGTGACCCTGTGGACTGCAGCATGCCAGGCTTTCCTGTCCTTCACTTTCTCCCAGAGTTGCGCAAACTCATGTCCATTGAGTAGGTGATGCCATCCAACCATCTGTTCATCTGTCGCTCCTTCTCCTGCCTTCAGTCTTTCCCAGCATCCGAGTCTTTTCTGGTGAGTCAGTTCTTCATATCAGGTGGCCAAAGTATGGGAGCTTCAACTTCAGTGTCAGTCCTTCCAATGAATATTCAGGGTTGATTTCCTTTAGGATTGACAGGTTTGATCTCCTTGCAGTCCAAGGGACTCTCAAGAGTCTTTTCCAACAGCACAGTTCAAAAGCATCAACTCTTCAGTCCTTCGCCCTACAATCCTGAGCATATTGTTCAGAGCCTCAGTTTTTTGTCTTTGGGTTTTTGCTGCAACATGCAGCTTGCAGGATCTAAGTGCCCCAACCAGGGATTGAACCGTTGCCCTCTGCAGTGGAAGCACAGAGTCTTAATGCCAGGATGTGAGAGCCTCGGTTTTCTTAGACCTGGGTACCCTGCTTACCTCCACCTGGCAGTTGGAGGAGGGAAGTGTCTCTTGGGTAGCTCAAGCTCAGTATTTCCAAAACCAGGCACTCCCACTCTGCTCCATCACCCCAGCATGATCCTACCAGTCTCTCCTTCTAGATACTCAGGATTCCCCCTTTCTCTCATCCAGGTTGGACCTCATCCTTCTTGCCTTTTTTTTCAATTGGGCTGTGCTGGGTCTCAGTTGTGGCCGACGAACTGTTAGTTGTGGCATGTGGGATCTAGTTCCCTGACTAGGGATCAAACCTGAGACCCCTGCATTGGGAGCTCAGAGTCTTAGCCACTGGACCACCAGGGCAGTCCCTGCCTTCAGGATTAATCTAGAATGCACTCACTTTTCACCTCCTTGACCCCGCCTCCCTCCTGGCCCCATCCCATCATCTAAAAACACCTGGACTAGAGCAGTCACATCCTCCCAGATCTCCTTCCCCTGCCCCTCCAATAATAGCGATGGGGCGCCATTGAGCATCCGAGAGCTCCTGGATCAGGGCACCTCTGCTCAGAACCCTGCATGACTCCTACCTCGCTCAGGAAGAGCCTAAGTTCTCCGCATAGGACCTGGCACTTTCTACCCCTGTCTTTTCCCTGCCCTCACCCCCTCCCTCTCTTCTTTCCTCCTGGCTCACTCCCTCTAGCATAACTGGCCCCTTAACTGCCCCTTGACCCACCTAGGAATGTTGGCACTAGTTGTTTGCTCCACCTGGATTCTTTCCCAGAAATCCTCACTGCATCCTTCCTCCAGGTCAAGGCTGGCAGCCAGTGTTGCTTCTGAGCAGCCATCCCTGATGGTAACCTCACCACTGCAACTCTCGTTCATTATCCTCTTTTCTCCGCAATAGCGCTTATTATCCGCCATCATTCAACAGTTTACCAGAGTGTCATTGAAGGTTACACACACAACACATGCTCGCTCGCTCTCTCTCTGAATGTCAGCTCTGAAGGCAGAACTTTTTCTGTGTCTTTGCTCTCGTGTCCCCTGCGCCCAGGTGTGTGGTGACACCCGTGGTCACCATGGTCACTGGAACTCATAGAGCAAGGGAGCAGTTTAGGTAATAGGATTAAACTGTCGGTTTTGGACCCAAACACTTGGGCTCTGATTGCTATGCCTTTATTTGTTCCACCCCATATCTCTTAGAGCCCCAGTTCACCATTTGCCAAGGAGAGATGACGGGACAAGAAGGGGCTGGAGTTTTAAGCCAGAGAGTCTGGGCGGGCTGGGTTCCAGTTTCCCATCGCTCACATAGTTGGGGACAAAAGGCAGCAGGCCAGGCCCTCCTTCCCACCTCAGGTCCCAGTCTGATTGCTGCATGCTTGCTCCCCCCAGAATTTGGAGGTTGGGATCCGGAAGAAGATAGAGCATGACGTGGTGATGAAAGCCAGCACCAGCCTGCCCAAAAAGCTGGCGCTTTTGAAGGCCAGCACCAAGAAGAAGGAGGCCTCTTCCTCCACCAAGATGCCTGCCTAAGGATGCGCCCCAGCAGTGACCACCACTGCAGCCCCCTCCTCTGTGCGCAGACCTGTGCAGGTAACCCCACGCGAAGGAGGAACTGTGCTCTCCAAAGACTTGAATTGCACCTTGAACTTGACTTGGGCCTGGCCCATGAGCCAGTGAGTAGCAGGTCAAAAGCACCCTGACTGGCTGGCTGCCCAGGTGCCGAGATGTCAGCACAGGCCAAGGCCAGGGGGATGTCTTCACCAACTTCCTGTGTCCCCACTGCCCCCTCCCACATCCTGTCTGGATAACCTGGAGCAAGACACCTGACTTTGTCATTCCTCCCGTGGTCACATGCTCCTGTGAGCAGGCCGTGCTGGGGCCTTGGGCCAGGTGCCTGGACCCCCCAGCCAGCCCCAGTTTACACGCAAGCTGCATGCTCAGGGAAGGGTGGACAAGCTTCCGCACCTCCAGCCTGGGGGCTGGGGGAGAGTCTTTTCTTTCTTCCTGCCTTGGGTGACTCACCTGCTTGCCCTCCACAGATAGCACTGTGTCTTCCCGTCCGCCGGGGACAGGCCAGACAGCCTAGGGAGCCACCTTCCCATCCTCTGGGCAGACACTGACACCACCGTGTAGAGTCAAAATGCTGATTAAACCCGAAGCGCCTTCGAACTTCTCTGTGCCACCTTTATCTTTTTATAAAAAGTCATAACAGTGAGTATGTAGCAGTGCCTGTGGCCCAGACGCTGTTCAGGTGCTTCCCACACGTCTCATCTCAATCCTCACGATACCCAGGTCAGGTCACGAAATTCACGGCCCGGAGCAAGGACTTGAACCCAGCACTGGCAGAATCACAGTGCACTCTCTCAGCTGCCAAACCACTGCCTCCCTTCACAGACCCATGTTTTTGACCTGTTCCATCCTGGGTTCCCCCTCCTCTAAATCTGCTATCTTGAAGACCAACCAGTTATGGTTTTGAGATTAATGTGGCCAAATCTGATGAAACTGGTCGAAAATCCTACTTAAAGAGTGTTGGTGCCGTATCCTAGTGGTTGCCCAGTGGCTCGGTGGGTAAAGAATCCGCCTGCAATGCACGAGACACGAGATGCAGGCTTGATCAAGGACCTGGGGAGCAGGGACCAGGGCAGGCTAGAGTCTGGGGGATGCTAAGCTGCTGTCTTTGGAGGGAGGTGGGCGTGTGGTGGCTGATCCTCCCAGGTGAGTGACTAATGCACTGATGGCCCAGCCTTTCCCAGCCAGTCTCACCCACCGAACATGGGTTTCCTTTGTCCCACATAGTAGTCAACATTTTTTGAACACCCAACATTTTTTTAAAAAGCAGAGAATAGGGACTTCTGGCAGTCCAGTGGCTAAGACCCCACACTCCCAGTGCAGGGGCCACAGGCAGTCCCTGGTCTGGAAGATGTCACATGGCTCAGCCAAGTAACAAAAGCAGGGGACAACCGCTGTGGCAAGCAGTCCGGTGGCTCCTCACTAAGTTCAGCCCAGAGTTGCCACCACGTGACCCGGCCCTTCTCCCAGGTACACACCTTAAGGGACTGAACTCAGACGCATCTCACACACTACATTCACAGCAGCACTGGTCACAGTCACCCAAAGGTGGCAGCAACCAAATGCCCAGCAGATGACTGGATAAACAAAATGTAGATCATCCACACAATAGAATATTTATTATTTGGCTATATAAAACAGAATGGCCTCTGGTGGCTCATTGGTAAAGAATCCGCCTGTAATGCAGGAGACGGGTTTGATCCCTGGGGTCAGGAAGATCCCCTGGAGGAGCAAATGGCAGCCCTGACCAGTATTCTTGCCTGGAGAATCCCCGTGGCCAGAGGAGCTTGATAGGCTACAGTCCATGGGGTTGCAGAGTCAGACAGGACTAAGTGACTAAGCCGTCGGTCACCATAAGACAGAGTGATACAGTCTACACCATGGGTGAACCTCAAAAACATTTTGAAAGAAGACAGACACAAAAGGCCACATAATATGTGATTCCGTATATGTGAAATGTCCAGAAGAGGCAAACCCACAGACTGTGGTTCACTATGGGGTGCCTGGAAATGGGGAGTGTCAGCTAACGGGTATGGCCTCATCTCTGGGGGAAAGGCAGTGATAAGATTTTGCAGCTTGATAGAGGTTGCAAAGATGGTGGAGGGGTGAAATGCCACTGAATTATACCGCTCTAAATGATAAATGTTCCTTGTGGGTTTTAACCACCGGAAAAAAAGGCAGGAAGGGAAATTTCACATACACACCCCCAAAAAAATCCTAATTTACATCTCAGAAAAACAAGAATTGTGGCAGCAGAGCCCTAATTTATTGATAGAGACTTCACAGTGGAGTCCAGGGCTCAGGATTTCTGTTGGGGAGGGTGGAGCTGGTGAATGCCTCACAGACCCTTAACTAGAGGGCAGGACCGCTGCCGGGCTCTGTGACACCCCCAGGGCCCACCCTTCTTTGAACCCCACCTTGGGGCCTGGACCTCCTGCCATCTGCCCACCTCACAGCAGTTTTCTACCCTAAGCAGGTAGCAAGTGACTTCTGCCCTTGAAATGGAATTGCTTTGCACAATGGGGATTTTTTCTCAAATTAATGATTTATGGCTGCGTTGAGTCTTCATTGCTGTGCTCAGGCTTCCTCTAGTTGCAGCAAGCAGGGGCCTACTGTTCATTACAGTGTGCGGGCTTCTCGTTGCGGTGACTTCACAGGCTCTAGGGCAAACGGGCTCAGTAGTTGCAGCTTACTAGCTCAGTTGCTCTGCAGCTTGTGGGATCTTCCCTGATCTGGGATCAAATCTGTGTCTCCTGCATTGGCAAGTGGATTCTTAGCCAGTGGACCGCCAGCGAAGTCCATGATGGGCATTTATTTTGCGCCTACTGCATACCAACCTCTGGGCTAGGTAGAACTTAGAGCTGACATTCTAGTGGGGAGAACAGGAAACAGGAAGTCCCAGGCCAGCCCCTCCAGACCCCAACCTCCTCCCTGAGCCGCCTCCTGGCCTTTTTCAGCCCCTGTTGCTCCTCCGCTCCCAGGGGTCCCCGCAGAGGGCCTCCTCTGTCCCCCGCTCCAGGAGGTGGTCTCTGTGCCACACTCCTCTGTCTTCTGTTTTGCATCTCTGTTATGTCTTGAGCACCTGGAACAGTGGACAGCAGTTGCTCCACGAACAAGTGTTTGTTGAGTGAAGGAAGGAAGAAATTGTTTCATCTTTCTGCAAGGAACATTTTGCGTCTCAGTGAATCAGTTCTGACCATTCCAAGCACCATCTCCATACAACACGTGCTTCCCTTCCAGGTGAGCTGACTCATAACAGCCTCTCCAAACTTCACAGCTCCGTGAATTGTCAGCAACTGATAGCAATTCAAAACCACTCTTACCTGCTCCTTCCGGTTCATCCAGCCGAGGTCCCATTGACAAGCCTCCTCCCCTGTGGAAAAACCAATTTGCCTCCATTCGCACATTTATTTACTCGAATAGTCTGAATAGTCTGACCTGTCCTTAAGAGTGCCTGTTTTTCTGGACTATTTTGAACCTCGTGGAACATCTGCCTGGTTCCCATAGGAGTTCAATAGAAAAAAAAGATCTTAATGCGTGTCCTTTATTTGTCGGTGAGAGCCATGATTACACCCGCTTTTGAAAATTATCTTTTAACCTTTCTATGTGGAATCTCTCTTGCTTTTTCCATGATCCAGCGGATGTTGGCAATTTGATCTCTGGTTCCTCTGCCTTTTCTAAAGCCAGCTTGAACATCAAGGAGTTCACGGTTCACGTATTGCTGAAGCCTGGCTTGGAGGATTTTGAGCATTACTTTACTAGCATGTGAGATGAGTGCAATTGTGCGGTAATTGGAGCATTCTTTTGCATTGCCTTTCTTTGGAATTGGAATGAAAACTGACCTTTTCCAGTCCTGTGGCCACTGCCGAGTTTTCCAAATTTGCTGGCAGATTGAGTGCAGCACTTTCACAGCATCATCTTTCAGGATTTGAAACAGCTCAACTGGGATTCCATCACCTCCACTAGCTTTGTTCGTAGTGATGCTTTCTAAGGCCAACTTGACTTCACATTCCAAGATGTCTGGCTCTAGATTAGTGATCACATCATCATGATTATCTGGGTCGTGAAGATCTTTTTTGTACAGTTCTTCCGTGTATTCTTGCCACCTCTTCTTAATATCTTCTGCTTCTGTTAGGTCCAGACCATTTCTGTCCTTTATTGAGCCCATCCTTGCATGAAATGTTCCCTTGGTATCTCTAATTTTCTTGAAGAGATCTCTAGTCTTTCCCATTCTGTTGTTTTCCTCTATTTCTTTGCATTGATCGCTGAAGAAGGCTTTCTTATCTCTTCTTGCTATTCTTTGGAACTCTGCATTCAGGTGCTTATATCTTTCCTTTTCTCCTTTGCTTTTCGCCTCTCTTCTTTTCACAGCTATTTGTAAGGCCTCCCCAGACAGCCATTTTGCTTTTTTGCATTTCTTTTCCATGGGGATGGTCTTGATCCCTGTCTCCCGTACAATGTCACGTAGGGATTGGGGGCAGGAGGAGAAGGGGACGACCGAGGATGAGATGGCTGGATGGCATCACGGACTCGATGGATGTGAGTCTGAGTGATCTCCGAGAGATGATGATGAACAGGGAGGCCTGGCGTGCTGCAATTCATGGGGTCGCAAAGAGTCGGACACGACTGAGCGACTGAACTGAACTGAACTGATGTGGAATCTCGAAAGGGCGAGGGCTGGGACCGTCCGGGCTCTGGGTGGCATCTGGTGCGTCCCTCAGCCACCAGGGGGCGCCTTCCACCCTGGGCCAAGCCCATGACGCAGGGCAGGCCGAGGACTCTTGTAAACTGGCTCCCTTTGTCCCTCTGACCCCAGCCCCTTTGAGGGGGACCCCAGGGGTGAGGAAAGGCATTCAGGTGTGACATGTATGGGATCTGGACTGTCTGCTTCCTCTTCACCCCATTCCCTCGGCCTCCTGAAACAGCCTCATTTCCCCCCAGCTGCCCCCACCCTCCACCCTGTCACTGCCCCGAGTGACGCCTCTCCTTCCTAGCACATGGGTCCTGCCCACAAACCCCTTTTTAGTGTTGCAGCCGAGAACCCCAAACTTTGGCAAGTTTGAACCCCATACCTCTTGTTCTCTTCAGTCCCTCTCTGAGCCTCAGTTTCCGCATCTGTTAAATGGAGACCCTAACACCTCTTCCTGAGTGTGGAGAATTCACTGAACCTTAAGGCTGTGACATATGCCTTTGTGTCCTGGGTGGGGTGGGAAGCCCAGTTCCAGCCACTCAGCCTGTCTTCTTTTGGTGCTTCCCCCACCCTCACCCCTCTGCCCGCCCCTCACCCGTCCCCGCAGTCATTAAGTGTGGCTTTTTCAGACAATTATACCTGCACGACCCTTTTCCTCTCTTGCCTCCACCTTACCCCTCTGCCTGGAATGCCCATTTTTCCTGGCAGGGCCCTGACTCCCTGCCCATGAGTTTGTGTTCCAAAAGGGAAGAAAAGAAATATAAGAAGCAGATCTTGCCAGCTGGGCAGGCCAGAGGGGCTGCGTCCAGACCAGGAAGCAAAACTGCCCTGGTTGGTTTCCTGCCTGAGTCTTCAGGAGCCTCGGAGTGCCTGGGGCGGGGGGGAAGGGGGGGACGCTGCTGGCAGAGGGAGGGACCCTTGGAAAGTTAGAATGGGGTGGTCACAGAGTTGTGGGGCACAGCCCCCCTCATCTGAGACTGCAGGGTCGCCCAGTTTCTCGGGTCTCAAGGACATGTGGGTTTGGGGTCTGGAGTTGTGGATGCCTAGACAGTGAGCTCACAGCAGGGCGGGCAGGATAAATGTGCTTCCATTGCCTGAAGCCCAAACTCACTGTCTACACTGAGAGGACTTGCCTGTGGCTGGAAACCAACCCCCCAAACTTCTCCTTTTCTAAAAGTGTTGCTGGGTTTGAAATAGGCTTGGAGATTGCATCCCGGAGGTGTGACACATTTCCTAGGTGTCTTTTTGATTTCTCACATTCTCCTGGGATTGCTATGTGGCTTTGGACAACTTTCTTACCCTTTCTGGGCCTCATTCCCCTCATCAGGGATCAGAATGGAATGCTGGTGTGTCCTAAACTGTGCATTTGATCCCATCCAATGTGATAAGACCAGCCCACTCATCAAGGTAGGGCTTGAATGCTGGCCTTACCCTTTCCTGCTGTGCATCTTGATTAAGTTACCTGACCTGTCTGTGCCTCATTTTTCTCATCCATGAAATGGGGATGATGGCACTATTAGTATCTTTTGTTAGAGAATAAAATAAACCTCCTCATCTTGTGATACCCCATTCTCTGTTCCTCTACACATCCTATTCCACTGGCCTGGAGTGTCTTCTCTGGTTCAGCATCTTGGGGCACCCACTGAAGCATCGTCAGGACAAGGACCAGCCATACTAGATGCTGAAGGTAGCTGCTCGGAACAGCCGGACCATGGGTCCTATTTGCCAGGGGAGTAGGTGAAAGACTTGCTTTGCTAAAGTTCTGCCTGCTTCTCTCCTCACCCATTACCCTTTCCCCATACGTCTATCTCTGCCTCAAATCCTTGCAAGAAAGACCCACTTTAATAAGTCTAGGGCTTCCCAGGCAGGCAAAGACTCCACCCCTCTAAGCCTCAGTTTCCCCATCTGAGAAATGGAGATGACATCCCCATTTTGCAGCACTGTCAGAAAGCTTAAACTTGATCATGTGTCTGAACAGCTACAGCACACCATAAACAATCAGTACAGTATTATTATTATTGTTTCTTTTGTTGTCATTGTGGTCAGCTGTGGTTTCTCAAGACCCACAGAAATTACAATGCAGTGCTGTCCCATAGAAATGACTATTCAAGTTGCATACGTAACTTGACATGCCCTGAGACCCCATAGAATAAAATGAATACACAAGGAAACAGGTAGAGTTAATTTTAATAATGTATTTTACTTAACACAAACTTATCTAAGATAGCATCATTTCAACATGTAATCAATATAAAAAAGTTCTTAAGTTACTTTGCCTTCTTTTTTCTTACCAAGTCTCTGAAATCCAATGTGTTTACATTGACGTGCTTAGTCACTCGGTCGTGTCCAACTCTTTGCAGCCCCATGGACTGTAGTCCACCTGGCTCCTCTGTCCATGGGATTCTCCAGGCAAGAATACTGGAGTGGGTAGCCATTCCCTTCTCCAGGGCATCTTCTTGACCCAACAATCAAACCTGTGCCTCCTGCATTGTAGGCAGATTCTTTACTGTCTGAGCCACCAGGGAAGTCCACAGCACAGCCAAATTCAGGCTGACCCCATTTCAAGGACTCAAAAGCCCACTTGTGGCCAGTCGTGACCATATTGGACAGTGCAGGTCAGATAGTTTGCTGAATGGTGGGTTGGGGACTGGCCAGAACGTGCAGCTGTGAAACTAGAAATTCCTGGAAGGAAAAAGCCAGAGTTTCCATATGGGGAGGGGCAGGGGGCAGCAATTAGACCAATTAAGAGCCAGCTTGAGTTTTTCCTGCTCTGTACATCATTTCAGTGGAATGGGAACAGGCATGAGTTGGTTTAGTCAAGTTATATATAGATTGAGCCACTGCGGTATGTCCTGAGATGTTCAGGTGCTGGCCTTAAAGCAGTGCATCAGTTGGCCAAACTACTGCCTCTTGGAGCTCGCCATGGAGCAGGGAGAGACAGAAGTTAAACAACCGCTGAAATGATAAAGAAACGTAATGATGACGGAGAGAAGTGTGGCAAAGGGGAAACGCAGGGTTCTCTGAGGACATGGAGCTGGCGGGGGCCGCGGTGGGCGGATGCCGTGGGCGCAGCTTGGACTGGGGAGCTGCAATGAGCACCACCGACTGCTTCAAGGTCAGAGATGTGGCCCAGACAAGTTGAATCAGAAAAAATAATCAGAAGTGGTCAGATTTAACATCTATTACTTTGAACTTTACGAGACTGTCATTTAGTGTATCAAAAATGATTGAAAATCAATAATTTCATATGACTCAACATAATATATGGAGAAGGAAATGACAACCCACTCCAGTATTCCTGTCTAAGAAATCCCATGGACAGAGGAGCCTGGCGGGCTACAGTCCATGGGTCACAAAGAGTCGGACACGACAGAGTAACTAAAGAACAACAACAACAATATATGAGGCATAGAATGGATTGGGGGTACTTATCTTGGGGCTCAAGGATGGATTTGAATTTGGCTCTAATTCTAGAGAGGGTGTCCGCAGCCCCCATAAGCTCTACCAAGCGACCTGTGATCCCTCCATTCCGCAAAGCATCAAAACTTGACCTGGTTCATAGACAGAGGAGCCTGGCGGACTACAGTCCATGGAGTCACAAAGAATCGGACACGACTTAGTAACTAAACAACAAGAATATATGAAGCATAGAATGGATTGGGGGTACTTATCTTGGGGCTTAAGGATGGATTTGAATTTGGCTCTATTTCAAGAGAGGCTGTCCGCAGCCCCCATAAGCTCTACCAAGCGACCGGTGATCCCTCCATTCCGCAAGGCATCAAAACTTGACCTGGCGCCCAGAGAGGCTGTTTCTCACGCCACACAGCCCAGAGGGAGGATGGGCTGAGAGGTTGCCCGGGGATCCCGCCGCTCTGTCTCGCTCCCGGGCCGAGCAGTGTTGATTGTCCCCTCGCGGCGCCCGGAAGCGACCCTCAGTAAACAAAGCCGTGTGTGGGCGCAGACCCAGCAGCCCTGGGAGCGCTGTCCAGCCCGAGGGGGGCGGGGAAGGAATGTTGTGAATGAACCCAAGGCCCGCCCCGAAACTCCGCTTAAGGCCGGCGCTGCGGGGCCTCCTCCCACTGTGATTGGTCTTCGGCTCTTCGTGATTGACAGCCCTCCTAGACAGTGAGCTCACAGCAGGGCGGGCAGGATAAATGTGCTTCCATTGCCTGAAGCCCAAACTCACTGTCTACACTGAGAGGACTTGCCTGTGGCTGGAAACCAACCCCCCAAACTTCTCCTTTTCTAAAAGTGTTGCTGGGTTTGAAATAGGCTTGGAGATTGCATCCCGGAGGTGTGACACATTTCCTAGGTGTCTTTTTGATTTCTCACATTCTCCTGGGATTGCTATGTGGCTTTGGACAACTTTCTTACCCTTTCTGGGCCTCATTCCCCTCATCAGGGATCAGAATGGAATGCTGGTGTGTCCTAAACTGTGCATTTGATCCCATCCAATGTGATAAGACCAGCCCACTCATCAAGGTAGGGCTTGAATGCTGGCCTTACCCTTTCCTGCTGTGCATCTTGATTAAGTTACCTGACCTGTCTGTGCCTCATTTTTCTCATCCATGAAATGGGGATGATGGCACTATTAGTATCTTTTGTTAGAGAATAAAATAAACCTCCTCATCTTGTGATACCCCATTCTCTGTTCCTCTACACATCCTATTCCACTGGCCTGGAGTGTCTTCTCTGGTTCAGCATCTTGGGGCACCCACTGAAGCATCGTCAGGACAAGGACCAGCCATACTAGATGCTGAAGGTAGCTGCTCGGAACAGCCGGACCATGGGTCCTATTTGCCAGGGGAGTAGGTGAAAGACTTGCTTTGCTAAAGTTCTGCCTGCTTCTCTCCTCACCCATTACCCTTTCCCCATACGTCTATCTCTGCCTCAAATCCTTGCAAGAAAGACACACTTTAATAAGTCTAGGGCTTCCCAGGCAGGCAAAGACTCCACCCCTCTAAGCCTCAGTTTCCCCATCTGAGAAATGGAGATGACATCCCCATTTTGCAGCACTGTCAGAAAGCTTAAACTTGATCATGTGTCTGAACAGCTACAGCACACCATAAACAATCAGTACAGTATTATTATTATTGTTTCTTTTGTTGTCATTGTGGTCAGCTGTGGTTTCTCAAGACCCACAGAAATTACAATGCAGTGCTGTCCCATAGAAATGACTATTCAAGTTGCATACGTAACTTGACATGCCCTGAGACCCCATAGAATAAAATGAATACACAAGGAAACAGGTAGAGTTAATTTTAATAATGTATTTTACTTAACACAAACTTATCTAAGATAGCATCATTTCAACATGTAATCAATATAAAAAAGTTCTTAAGTTACTTTGCCTTCTTTTTTCTTACCAAGTCTCTGAAATCCAATGTGTTTACATTGACGTGCTTAGTCACTCGGTCGTGTCCAACTCTTTGCAGCCCCATGGACTGTAGTCCACCTGGCTCCTCTGTCCATGGGATTCTCCAGGCAAGAATACTGGAGTGGGTAGCCATTCCCTTCTCCAGGGCATCTTCTTGACCCAACAATCAAACCTGTGCCTCCTGCATTGTAGGCAGATTCTTTACTGTCTGAGCCACCAGGGAAGTCCACAGCACAGCCAAATTCAGGCTGACCCCATTTCAAGGACTCAAAAGCCCACTTGTGGCCAGTCGTGACCATATTGGACAGTGCAGGTCAGATAGTTTGCTGAATGGTGGGTTGGGGACTGGCCAGAACGTGCAGCTGTGAAACTAGAAATTCCTGGAAGGAAAAAGCCAGAGTTTCCATATGGGGAGGGGCAGGGGGCAGCAATTAGACCAATTAAGAGCCAGCTTGAGTTTTTCCTGCTCTGTACATCATTTCAGTGGAATGGGAACAGGCATGAGTTGGTTTAGTCAAGTTATATATAGATTGAGCCACTGCGGTATGTCCTGAGATGTTCAGGTGCTGGCCTTAAAGCAGTGCATCAGTTGGCCAAACTACTGCCTCTTGGAGCTCGCCATGGAGCAGGGAGAGACAGAAGTTAAACAACCGCTGAAATGATAAAGAAACGTAATGATGACGGAGAGAAGTGTGGCAAAGGGGAAACGCAGGGTTCTCTGAGGACATGGAGCTGGCGGGGGCCGCGGTGGGCGGATGCCGTGGGCGCAGCTTGGACTGGGGAGCTGCAATGAGCACCACCGACTGCTTCAAGGTCAGAGATGTGGCCCAGACAAGTTGAATCAGAAAAAATAATCAGAAGTGGTCAGATTTAACATCTATTACTTTGAACTTTACGAGACTGTCATTTAGTGTATCAAAAATGATTGAAAATCAATAATTTCATATGACTCAACATAATATATGGAGAAGGAAATGACAACCCACTCCAGTATTCCTGTCTAAGAAATCCCATGGACAGAGGAGCCTGGCGGGCTACAGTCCATGGGTCACAAAGAGTCGGACACGACAGAGTAACTAAAGAACAACAACAACAATATATGAGGCATAGAATGGATTGGGGGTACTTATCTTGGGGCTCAAGGATGGATTTGAATTTGGCTCTAATTCTAGAGAGGGTGTCCGCAGCCCCCATAAGCTCTACCAAGCGACCTGTGATCCCTCCATTCCGCAAAGCATCAAAACTTGACCTGGTGCCCAGAGAGGCTGTTTCTCACGCCACACAGCCCAGAGGGAGGATGGGCTGAGAGGTTGCCCGGGGATCCCGCCGCTCTGTCTCGCTCCCGGGCCGAGCAGTGTTGATTGTCCCCTCGCGGCGCCCGGAAGCGACCCTCAGTAAACAAAGCCGTGTGTGGGCGCAGACCCAGCAGCCCTGGGAGCGCTGTCCAGCCCGAGGGGGGCGGGGGAGGAATGTTGTGAATGAACCCAAGGCCCGCCCCGAAACTCCGCTTAAGGCCGGCGCTGCGGGGCCTCCTCCCACTGTGATTGGTCTTCGGCTCTTCGTGATTGACAGCCCAGCTCGCTGAGCGTCCTGATTGAGTAGTCCCGAAAAGATGGGCAGTGCATGTAACGAATGAACAGCGGCGACTTGGATACAGATCTGGTGGTGCAGCCAACGGCGCAGGAGGGCCTCGGAGGCCGAAGGGGGGGCCAATGGGGACGGGCGGCGGGGGCGGGACAACGGTGTAGGATAAAGCGGCGGCCGAGGCAGCTTCATTGTTGTGAAGCTTCTTAAAGGGGCCGCATCACCCTGCTGGCCCGGGGGTGGGTGCGGCGCGAGTCCCGGGGCGACTGAGCACAGACCAAGGTCGGGAAGGTGGGCAGGAGTCGTGGGAGCCGGCGAGGAGGAGCGGGCTTCGGGCAGAAACCCCTCAACAGGCCCCGCCCCGGCCCCGGCCCCGGCCGGGCCGGATGGACCCCCCCGCGGCCAAGCGGAGCCGGGGCTGCCCCGCAGGACTGGAGGAGCGCGACGCCGGGGCCGGGGCCGTGCGCTGCCGGGGCCGGCCCGAAGCTCTGCTGGACCTCAGCGCCAAGCGAGTAGCCGAGAGCTGGGCCTTTGAGCAGGTGAGCGAGAGGCGGGGTGGGGAGGAACCCTCTCCTAGCCTCTTCCTAGACATATCTTTTCCTCCCCCTGCCCAGACCCCAGCCTCCGGACCTGTCCCCATCGAAGACACCTCCAGAGAGCTCCAAAATCCTTAATTCTGCCCAGGACATCCCCTCATCCTCCCATTTCACTCCTTCCACCCCCATCCCTTCCTGGGACAACTCTGCTCTTCAGCCCACAAGACCCAGGAATACCTGAGTGCCCCAGATCCAATTCGGGACCCTTTTTCTCCTCCTGCCCCGTGGTCCTCTTACAACACCGCATACCTCTCTTGTCCCACCTTATCCTCATCCCCAGTTAGGGCACCCCATTCAATCCTCAATCCTCTCTCCAACTCTTATGACCGCCCCTACTCGGAAACAGACCAGATCTCAGGACCTAGAGACCTAACATTTCTGACCTACACCCCCTTAGAGGACTCTCCCATATATATAGATCTCAGGCCCAAGACACCCCTTTCTGTCTCCGATCCCTGACTCTGGCCTCCACAACCCACTTATCCCATGGGGACACCTTCTTCTCTTGTCAATCCTTCACTCTGGCCCTAATACACAACCCCCGGTCATTCTGGGACCACCTCCCACCTGGGGCTGCCCCTCCTGACTGGCTGCAGAGATTATCCATTGTCAGAGTCCTCCCTCCCATTACTTCACGCCTACCCTCCCCTTTTCCCCACCCCCCACCCTCAACCATCTCAGTCCTTCCAGAGTTTGGCAGCAAGTGCGGGGCCAGGGTCTTGCTACCTGGACAGGTGCACCTGGAACCCTGCCCCTATGGTCTCTGGGGGGCCCTGCCAGGATGGCCCCAGGGCAGAAGCTATTAGAGTTAACTTTCCTAGCCTCAGTGGAGTTGTGGCTAGGACCTAACCAAGCTTTCCTCAGCACCGACAGGTTCTGTCCTCTCTTTGGCTTTGGGTGGCTTTCTTTGCTCCCTGGCCTCAAAAGAATTAGGGAGTCTGCCTCGGCCAATGGGTCTGGGCCAAGTGTGGATGGGGCGGGCTCTGATGCATGGCCTGGAAAATCCCTCCTTAGTCATCTGCCAACTGTCCCCGAGGCCCCGGGCGAATCACTGGTCCTCCCACTTCCCTTTGAAATCCAGGACTGGGGACTCTGAAGGGTCCCTGCTCCTTCATTGAGTGTGAGACCCCCAGGACAATCTTAAAACCTTCTCCAGGGCTACCATAGTACCTGCCTCGGGCAGGTCTGGCCCTAGTAAAGGTCTTACCGCGCAGAAGCAGCTCTTTGGCAGTTGGTCTCCTTCTTATTTTGAGGAAACAAGGGCACAGAGAGGTTGAGAAACTTGCCCAAGGACACCCAGCCAGTAAGTAGCAAGCCTGGACTGGAATGTAGGCTCAGTCAGCTCAGTTCATTGCCCAGAGCCCCCAGGGGTAGGCAGGACCTTTGTCTCTTCCTGGGGACCCTTAGAAGCTGGAACAGAGAGCCTGTCTTGGAACCTGGAGCTCATCAGCTGTGGGATCTTGAACAAATGAATTCACCTACTTCTGAGCTTAGAATCCCCAGGCTGCCAAAGTATTGGGTTGTTGCTGGTAGAATTAAGGGTATTGAATATACATAAAGCATTTAGCACAATGTAGGCTAAGACTGTGTAGGCCTGATCACTTGTCTTCTGATCACTTTTGTCTTCTTTCCTCCTGCCCCACCCCAACCCCGCAAGCCTGAGGGGTAAGACTACCTTCCATTAGGATCCTGGGACCTGACATTCAAGAGGGAAGTGACAGAAAGTTCTAGAATACTAACAATGGGCCAGGTATTATTATAAGTGCTATACATATTAACACATATGTAATACTCATGACACCCAGAAGGCGGGTGCTCTTAACATCTCCTTCTTACACTTGAGAAAACTGAAGCTCAGAGAAGCAAAGTGACTTGTCCAAGGTCATGCTACTTATTTTGTTATTTTGGGCTTATGTCAGGTCTTAACTGTGGCAGGTAGGATCTTCACTGTGGCATCTTTCGTTGTGGTGGGTGGGCTTAGTTGCCCCACAGCGTGTGGGATGCTAGTTCCTGGACCAGGGCCTGAACCCACATCCCCTGCAGTGGAAGGCAGATTCCCAGCCACTGGGCTGCCAGGAAGTCCCCAGGGTCATGGTACTTGTAAGCAGCAAAGTCAGGGTTCCAGCACCTGGGTCTCTAACACAGCAGCCCTTCCCACAGGTTGAGGAGCGGTTCTCCCGTGTGCCGGAGCCAGTCCAGAAGCGCATTGTGTTCTGGTCATTTCCACGCAGTGAGCGGGAGATATGTATGTACTCATCACTGGGCTACCAGCCCCCAGAGGGCGAGCACGACGCCCGGGTGCCCTTCACCCGCGGGCTGCGCCTGCTGCAGAGTGGGGCCGTAGATCGTGTGCTGCAAGTAGGTGAGTGCCTGTCCCTCCAGCCCTGCCAGGGAGGCCAAGGGTCCAGAGCATGTGTGGAGGAGCAGGGAGCTGGAAGATTCCAAAAGGCAGGCTTTGATGCCCAGAGAGGGTTGTACAAAATATTCTGAGCTCAGGATCAGGGATCTATCTCGCCCTGAGTCAGCTTAGTTGGGGGGTGAAGGTAGAAGTATGAGACAGGGAGGAGGCAGTAGTTTTGAGGAGCGATTATAAACCGGAAGTGAGGGGAGGTTCCAGACCTCAGGCAGTGGGACCAAGGAGTCCTCTGAGGCCAGGGTTTAGAGCCAGAGGTAAGAATGATCCTAGACTTCAGGCAGCAGGGTCCTTGGTAAGAGTTGGAGGCAAAGTTTTTTTTGTTTTTTTTTTTTACTTATTTATTTGGCTGCTCTGGGTCTTAGTTGTAGCATGTGGGATCTAGTTCCCTGACCAGGGATCGAACCTGGGCCCCCTGCACTGGGAGCTCAGAGTCTCAGCCACTGGACCACCAGAGAAGTCCCTGGTTTTTTTTTAATATTTATTTATGTTTTGTTGGGGCGTGTGGACTTCTCTCTGGTTGTGGCACACGAGCTTAGTTGTCCCAAGGCAGGCGGGATCTTAGTTCCTTGACACCAGAGATGGAACCCATGTCCCATACACTGACTGGAAGGAGGATTCCTAACCACTGGACTAGGGAAGTGGCGAAGTTTTAGAGCCAGTGGTGAGAGACAGACTTAGACCTCAGGCAGAGAGATTCAGGTGGAGGTTGGGTTCATAGGTTTAGAGATGGTCTTGGACCTAAGGCAGCGAGGATTTGGTGGGGTCGGGGGTGAAAGTTCACCAGCTCAGGGAGATGATGAAGGATAGGGAAGCCTGGCGTGCTGCTGTCCGTGGGGTCACAAAGAGTCGGACATGACAGCAACTGAACAAAGGGTGAAAGTTGAGGATCATCAGTAAGGAGTACTCTTAAACCCCAGACAGCAGGGTCCAGGTGAAGGGAGGGGGTGGAAGTGTAGCTAGAGATGAAGGATGAATCTAGACCTCAGGGAGCAGGGCTCAGATGGGAACCAGTGGAGACTGAGCCAGAAGGCAGATGAGCCTTGGAATGCCACACTTCACATGGGGGCAGGTCACGTCATCTCCCGGCTGGAGGCAGGGACTCAGCCAAGATGACCCTCTCTGAACCATGTCAGCCTGGGGGCCCCCTTGCCTGGACATGACCCAGCCAGCCACAGGCTCGGCCACCTCCAACTGGTATGAGGAAGCTGCTGTGTCCCTGCATGACACAGGCAGGGCCGGCTGGAGCCTGAGCTGCCCAACCAGTCGGATGAGCCTGGCATCTGGGCTCCCCAGGGGCCAGGGAGGGGCAGGGGGTAATGGGGTGACCTGGCCCTTAGCTGGCCCCCAAAATTCAACCCCTCGCCCCCAAGATTCTTTGGTATCTTCTCAGGAAGTTCCAGGGTGCCTGGAGCCTGGGCAGTTCCCATAATGATCCAAGGGCTTGTAGTAATATTATTCAGTATTAGAATAAGAACAAGCATTTATTTAGCACTTACTGTCTGCAAACAGTGTTCTACATTAACCCATTTCATCCTCATTACAAACGCACGAGGAGGATGCCATCTCCACATTTATTCATTAATATTCCCATTTCACAGATGCAGACACTGAGGCCCAGCAAGGTTAGGTTACTTGTGCTAGGCTACTCAGCTAGAATTTGCACCTGGTCTTGCTGTGCGTTGTTGTCAAGCACAACCCATCTCTGGGGTGACACAGCAGTGACAGCTTGGTTTTGGTCTTAGGGTTCCACCTGAGTGGAAACGTCCGGGAGCCAGGCGGCCCCGGAGAGCCCGAGCGGCTTTACCACGTCTCCATCAGCTTTGACCGCTGCAAGATCACATCTGTGAGCTGCGGCTGCGACAACCGGGATCTCTTCTACTGTGCCCACGTGGTGGCCCTGTCGCTACACCGCATTCGGCACGCCCACCAGGTGGAGTTGAGACTGCCCATCTCTGAGACACTCTCCCAGATGAACCGGGACCAGCTGCAGAAGTTCGTGCAGTACCTCATCAGCGCCCACCACACCGAGGTGCTGCCCACCGCCCAGCGCTTGGCTGACGAGATCCTCCTCCTGGGCTCTGAGATCAACCTGGTGCATGGTAAGGGTGCCCCAAGGTCTGATGGCAGAGGTGAGGCCCCAGCTCAAAGCCACCTTGCTTGCTGTGTGGCAGGCATGTGTCACAGCATCCAGAGATAGCCTTGATCTAGGAATGAGGGTGGAGCACCACCACCTGAGGCCAAGGTCACACACCTAGGAAGTGGCAGAACCTGGATTTGATCTGGCCCTGGGTAGATGAATGGTCAGAAACCAGCCAATGGGAAGATCCAGGCCCAGGGGAGGGGTGTCCCAAGATCGCAGGAGCAGGTCTGGGATCATGGATGGGTGGAGGTCATGAGGAGTATGTGTGGACCTTAGTGGGTGTCAGAGGTGGGATATGGTTAGGAGACAGACCCGGAGGTGTTATGAATTCTGGGGTGGTTTGGAGCTACAAGTGTTGCTTAACTATAATGGTGGGAGGATGGAGTAAGATGGAGCGTGAATAGATGGACGAGTAGCAGGTGGAGGCATGAATGGATATTTGAGGGTAGTGCTGGGTGGCTAGAAATTGTTCATGATGGAGTGCTGGGGTGAACTGATGGTGTGGGAAAATGAATGGAATGAGTGGATGGATGATTTACTGGGACAGTAGGTGAATGGGGAGTTGGTGGTACTTGGAAGTAGAGTTGGATGGGATGTGCTTTGATTGGGGAGTTTGAGGTAGTGGACAGATGGGGTTGGTGGAAGTTTGGAAGGACCAAGGAGTACATGGATTGGGGGTGAGTTAATGGGTGCATGAATGTTGTTATATATAGACTGACCTGGTGGATGGATCAAGTATATAGGATGGATGGATGGACTAATGGGTTGGTGGGTGTTTGGAGAGATACAAATGAATGGATGGTTGGTGGGGAAACAGATAGATGGAAAGTTAGGGTTAACTGGATGGATGGATAGCATGGTTGTGTGGGTCAGTGGATGAATAGGTCAGTAGTGTTTTGAGTGGTTGGTACAGATGAGTTGGAAAGACAAATAGGGTTGGGTAGGTGGATGGATGGATGGATGGATGGATGGACTGATGGGATGGGTATGTAGATCAGTGAACAGATGGGAGTTATGGGTACAGTGGATGATGGACTAATGGGGTAGGTAGGTGTGCTAAGGGTTATGATGTGTGGATGGAAAGATGCATGGCATGACATGGGGGTGTGGTTTGAATGGATGGGTAGGTGATGCTTTGGGTAGGATGAGGATGGATGGGTGGGTGAGTGGGTTTTCAGGTGGGATGGATGGAATTTGGGGATGGGTTGGGGAATTTGGAGGACTGGTTGACATACTGCTTTCCCCAACCCACACCTGTTTTCCCTCCCTTCCCACAGGTGCCCCAGACCCCACAGCAGGCGCAGGCATCGAGGATGCCAACTGCTGGCACCTGGACGAGGAGCAGATCCAGGAGCAGGTGAAACAGCTGCTGTCCAATGGCGGCTACTACGGCGCCAGCCAGCAGCTGCGCTCGATGTTCTGCAAGGTGCTGCGTGGGCAAGCACGGGGGGCGGGGCTAGGCTCCGGAGGCAGAGCCCCGCCCCTTCTCACCACCAGGTCTTGGCACAGGTGCGAGAGATGCTGCGGATGCGTGACTCCAATGGGGCGCGCATGCTGATCCTCATGACTGAGCAGTTCCTGCAGGACCCGCGCCTGGCCCTGTGGCGGCAGCAGGGCGCCGGCATGACGGACAAGTGCCGCCAGCTGTGGGACGAGCTGGGTGAGTCCCAGACCCCAAAAGCGGAAGCGGGGCAAGCACCTGGGCTCGACCACCCTGAATCCGTCCTCATGCAGTAGCATCGCCAATATACAAGGGCTGTACCGAGCGCTGGGGCTACCACAGGCACAAAAGAGATTAAATACCTGCCCTCAGGGCTTCCCTGATAGCTCAGTTGGTAAAGAATCCACTTGCAATGCAGGAGACCCCGGTTTGATTCCTGGGTCTGCAAGATCCGCTGGAGAAAGGATAGGCTACTCACTCCAGTATTCTGGCCTGGAGAATTCCACAGACTGTATAGTCCATGAGGTCAGAAAGAGTCGGACTCTGAACAACTGAGCGACTTTCATTTCTTCTTCTCAGAGAGCTGACACCTAGTAGGGCAGACAGAGAAGAGAAAATCCCACAACATTAGGCCAGGGGTCAACACACATTTTCCATAGGGCCAGATAGTTAATAGTTTTGGCTTTTTCAGGCTATTTGGGTTTTGTCCCAACTATTTGATTTTATCTGTTGTAGCAAAAAACCAACCACAAACACATAACAAAGTAGGCATGGTAGCATTCCAATAAACTGTATTTATGGACACTATTTATTTATTTGAATATCATTTTCACAAATCACAAAATATTTTTATTTATTCCCCACCCCCTCCACCATTTAAAAATGTAAAAATGAATCTTAGCTCAAAGGCCATTCAAAAACAGGTGGTGGGGGACTTTCCTGGTGGTCCAGTGGTTAAGACTTTGTGCTTCCAAGGCAGGAGTGCAGGTTTGATCCCTGGTTGGGGAACTAAGATCCCACATGCAGTGCAGCTCCCCCCACCAAAAATGGCAGGTTTTATTTTCTCCACGGGTGGTAGTTTGCTGACCCCTGTGATTGATAGTGATAAGTGCTATAGAGAAAAAAAAGATTGCAAGAGGAGTCTGGCAGCCAGGGTTTGAGTCCTGACTTCTGTCTTCCCAGCTGTGTGACTTTGAGCAAGTGACTTTACCTCTCTGAGCCGTAAAGTGAAGAGAGGATGAATTGCAACCTCAGAGGCCCAAGGTGAGAGTTAGGCAGAGACCAGTGCCCAGCACACAGCAGGCACTCCATAAGTGTGCTGCCCCTGCTGGCATGAGTGCTGAGCCTCCTCCATGCCCACACTGGCTACCCTCCCTCCCCAGGGGCCCTGTGGGTGTGCGTCATCTTGAGTCCCCACTGCAAACCAGAGGAGCGGACGAGCTGGCTCCAGCTGCTTAGCAAGTGGGACAAGCTGGACGTGTGCCCGCTGGAGGAGGGCAATTACTCTTTCGATGGGCCCAGCCTGCAGCCCACTGCAGCCCTCATCCCAGGTAGGAGAGGGGTCCCTGCCATTCCTCCCAACAAACCATCCCTATTGCCTGTGGCCTCGCCTCCCCATCATGGCGCTCTGGGCGAAAATGGAGGCAGGGCTGAGGGGACGAGCCCTTACCTGCCTCCTCGCCAGGAGACAGTGAGTGTCCAGGGCAGGGGCAGCAGGCAGCCTGAGGGACACTGATGTGAAATACTTAAGATACCTGTAGTTCTGGGCTGACTCAGTCTCCTCCTGGCCATGGAGGCAGAAATCGGGTGGGGGGAAGGGGAAACAGAAAGAAAAGGAAACAGGTATTGAGAAGAGAAAGACAAGTAAAGACAGGCAGGGAGGGAGGGAGAGAAATAGAGGAGAGAGAAAGAAATTGAGTATGGAGGGAGAAAGATGGACAGACCCAGTTGTTCATTTGTGGTGGTTTAGATAGTAAAGATCCACTGCAAAGCAGAGACCTAGGTTCGATCCCTGGGTCAGAAAGATCCCCTGGAGAAAGGAATGGCTACCCACTCCAGTATTCCTGCCTGGAGAATTCCATGGACAGAGGAGCCTGGCGTGCTATAGTCCACGGGGTCGCAAAGAATCAGACACGACTTTTTCATGTTGGACACTTTCACTTTCATGAAGGACTATGATAGCCCCCCTGACACACACACAACTTTAAGTCGTCTGAAAAAATTGGGGGCAATGATGGCACGCTCGTCACTGTATCCAGAGTCTACGCCCAAGCTGGCACTTGGTGGGATAGAACTGTCCACTGCCTAACTGCTAGGGCCCCCCTCATGGGGCCACATTTGGGCACCTCTCCCACAGGCCCAGAGGAGGAGGAGGAGGTGATGGCGTTGGCTGCAGGTTCCCGCCACACCGTGTTTGGCCGCGCCCTGCAGGCTGGGTCACTGCATTGGAGTGATGACCATCTGCAGAGGATCCTGGCCAGTGACTCCTACAGCCCCAACCTCACAGGCAACGGGGGCAGTGACAAACCAAGCTTCGACCCCCAGGGCCGCCCGCTTTGGCTGGGCGAGCCCTTTCCCACTACCTGTGCTCGTGTGGACACCCTGAGGGCCCATGGATACCCCCGCCAGGCCCTGCGGCTGGCAAGTGCCATAGTCAACACCCTCCGGCTGCAGCAGCGACATCAGCTACAGATTTACAAGCAGCAGAAAAAAGGTGGGCACCAGTCTTATCATCGTGTCCTGGGGCTGAAGACACAAATGCCAACTGCTGGGGGCTGTGGCAACCTGGAGGGTCTGTGGGTACAACAGGAAAACAGACCACTCAAGGTGTGTTGAGCAAAAAGGAATTTAATACAGGGGACTGAGGGCTCACAGAACCAGTGAAAGGGCTGCCAGATTGAAAGTCAGGGAAGCCACTGCCTGGGTTCACAAACTTGAACTTCAGAAGCACAGAGAGTTCAGCTGCCTGTAGCCCTCACTGGGGGGAAAGTTCCCAAGAAGACAGCCCAGAACCTGCTGGCAAACCTTACATCTCTGCCCCAGACAGCCACACACACACCTACTCACAGCTGCTGCAGAAGAGTAATGGGCTTATTTTCTCCCACCTTTCACACCTTACACAAAGGGGTCTGCGAAATGTAGTTTCAGTGCATCCACCCACATGCCTTTCAAGAACATGGACCCAGCATGCCAGATCAGATTTTTCCAAGAGAGGCCAGAAATCTGGATTCTTTGCTGTGTAATTTCCTTTTTTTTTTTTTTTTTTTCCCAATATGGGCAACAAATTCAAAATTGTATTCCATGTTGTATGACCCAAAAAAGAACATGTTTGTAGACTAGATATGGGGAGCAGGAGGGAGCCACCAGTTGCATACCCTGGGTGATGAGGTTGGGTTGATGGGTTAGTTACCAGGAAATTGAACACAGGGTTTAATGAGGGAAAATGGGGCTTTGGTATCTGAGCAGAACTCTAAACTAGCCTGGAAGCATAGGGAAAGCCCCCACCCTTCCCCAGGACCAGAGGAGGTGAGAGCTAAGCTTAGATCCTAAGGATGTACATGAGGTTCCCAGGAAAAAGAGAGGGAGCAAGAAAAAAAAAGAGAGGGTAGAAGAAACAGCATGGGCTGGAACCCAGAGGCAAGGGAGAGCTCAGCTTGTGTGAGAAGATGAGAGAGTGTGCTTCCAGATGGGGTGGGTGCGTGACAGTCACGGGGAAGCGTTCATATCCATTCTTGAGAGTGCAGAAAGCTGGTTGAACCTGAGAGAAGTGAGGATTAAGGGTTATATGGAGAGGAATGAGACTGGTTGGATGTTTTAAAAGCACCCAGTTTAGCCACGCCTCAGCCTGGGTGTGGGACAGGAGGCCAGGGAGGTGAGCGCTACTGCAGACCTCAAGGGGGCAGAGACGAAGGTGCTGGATGGGCGTCTGGAGGCTGGGTTCAGGGTTTGGGAAGAGGAAGCCCTCCTGGAGGGTTGGTAGAGGGGTGGGCTTTGAGCCTTTTTTTCTACCTTCAGAGCTACTGCAGAAAGGTTCCACCTGCATCACCAACATGGAAGGATGGGTGGGCCATCCCCTGGACCCCATTGGCTGCCTCTGCAGGGCACTTTTGGAGGCCTGTCGTCTAGAGGAGGAGACCCTTGCCATTTACCCAGGTATCCACAATGGGGACCCCTGGAGGAGGTGGGAGAATCACCACCCCTTGGCCGTGCTCCTTTGCCTAGTATTCCTATTACTTGGCCATGCCCCTACACTTGGCCTGCCCTTTGGCCAGTACCAGGTGCCAAGAGGCTTAGCTTCTGAAAGTGAGGCCACCATAGGCCTACCTGCTATTGGAAGGTGGGTGCTACCTCCTGGTGTGTGCAGAAACAGCTGGCTCTCCATAAATCTCCCCCACCCCTACAGTATCCATGTTTAAGGTCAGGGACCACTGGAGTCCCAGGAAAACAGGTTCCTCCCCAGTAGTCTTGGTGCCCTTCTCCCACAGACTCAGGCCCTGAGAAGAGGAAGGTGGCCTACCAGCACGTCCCCGTGCCAGGGAGCCCTGGGGAGTCCTATTTGGCAATGGCGCTAGAGGTGGCCCTGCTGGGCCTGGGACAGCAGCGGGCCCTGCCCGAGGGGCTGTATGCCCAGGACAAGGTGGTACGCAATGAGGAGCAGCTGCTGGCCCTGCTGGAGGAAGTGGACCTGGACGAGCGGTTGGTGCAGGTCCTGCGCAAGCAGGCGGGACAGCTGCTGGAAGGTAAGGCCACCCTCCTAAGCCAGGTTGTTCCTGAAACGTAGGGTCCAGTCCATTGCAGTCGTCTGGTTGCTGCTGGGTTGGGAGACCCAGCCTCTACTTCCACCTCCGGTACTTATTGTCTTACGTTATTGGTCAGTCGCTAAATTGCGTCCTACTCTTTGCGACCTCATGACTGCAGCACGCCAGACTTCGTGGTTCTTCACTATCTCCCTGAGTTTGCTCAAACTCATGTCCATTGAGTCAGTGATAACCATCCCATCATTACATACCTTGGCAGTTCCCTAAACGGGAGGTCCAAATTTTGGCCCCGCCCCCAGAAAGCCTGCCAGCCAATAACGGCTGCTATTGATGAGCCCCGCCCCTACCACTTAGGGAAGCTGGTTTGGCCACGCCCCCAGAACAAGTGCAGTCCCGCCTTCACTCTGGCAACACCCTGCGTTTGGGTCCTGCCCCTACCCAGAGGTCCCAAGGGTCTCTTTTCTTTGGATTTTCCAGTACTTGTCTTAGTTTCAGCCCTGCTTCCCCACCCCGGGACCTCTCTAGCCTCAACCACTCTATCTTGGGGCGGCCCATACCCCACTGGAATGTGGGGACCCCTGGGGAGCGGCGATACACGCCCACACCTGGGGGTTGAGCTTGGGTTGCCCCCGCAGGGGGTCCTTTCAGTGGCTTTGGAGAAGTGCTGTTCCGGGAGAGCGTACCCATGCACACCTGTGCCCGCTACCTGTTTACCGCACTGCTGCCTCATGACCCAGACCTGGCCTACCGGCTCGCACTGCGAGCCATGAGGTGAGAAAATGCAGCGGGGGACTCCCCCCGGGGCGGGAGGGATTAGGGGATGGGAGGCTGCGGGGAGCCCTATCCTTCCGCCTGCACTCGCAACTTGGTTCGTGCAGTCTCCTTCATGCTGGCATTCCAGGCCGCTCTGTGCTCTTGCTGATTAAATATAAATATGTCATATTATTTTGAATTTGAGAAATCGCCACATGGCACAGAATTCAGAGTCCTTTTCTAGGTAAGTTTATCCCAACCTACCCAAAGCTCTCTGGAGGCAAGCAGTGTTACCACATTCTTATCTATACTACAAGAGTCCAGATTTCTACAAACTTGTAATCTGAAAATTAAAACTTGGTTCTCCTTTACACCCATGATACATCCTGTTGTTTAGTCGCTAAGTCATGTCCGACTCTTTTTGCGACCCCATGGACTGTAGTCCACCAGGCTCCTCTGTCCATGGGATTTCCCAGGCAAGAATACTGGAGTGGGTTGCCATCTCCTTCTCCAGGGGATCCTCCTGACCCAGGGATCGAACCTCAGTCTCATGCATTGGCAGGCAGATTCTTTACCACAGAGCCACCAGGGAAGCCCCATACCTCCAGTACCTATTCTTTTTTTTTTTTTTTTATGTTAATAACCTAATGGTTTCTTACGATGGTTAATCTTTTTTTAATATTTATTTATTTAGCTGCACTCAATCTTAGTTGCCGTACTCAGGATCTTTAGTTGAGGCACGGGGGCTCCTTAGTTGCGACATGCAGGATCTTTTAGCTGCGGCATGTGAATTCTTAGTTGCAGCAGGTGGGATCTAGTTCCCTGACCAGGGATGGAACCCAGGCCCCCTGCATTGGGAGCACAAAGTCTTAGCCACTGGACCGCCGAAGAAGTCTCCTGTACCTATTATTTGCACCTTGTTTTCACTGAACTTTTGCATCTTAAAGGCTCTATCTTATCACATAACAGGTGAACCACTGTAGGGTGGTACCATGAAAAACCCAGTGTGAAACTGATAGACATTTAGATGTTGCAGTGAATGACCAGGTCACCCATTTCCCATGTGCACCAGCAGATCATAGAAGCAGAATAGTAAAAGGGCCCGTCCATAGTAAACCATGCCCAACCAATTAAGTGAAATCCGCCTCCCACCCTCTGATCCTATCCTCCAGAGATACCTATTCACCATCTGAGAGCTTCCCTGGCTGTCCAGTGGTTAAGACTCTGCTTCCAATACAGGGGGGTCGGGTTCAATCCCTGGTTGGGGAACTAGGATCCTTTATGCCACATGGCCTGGCCAAAAAAAAAAAAACAGTTTGAGGTGCATTTTCCAGAATATTTGAAAAGAATAATCTGTTAAGAGCCATGATTTAGAGAACACTCTTTTATGTGTTAGACTTTTTTTCTAAACCAGTGCTAGCAAATTACAACCCATGAGCCAACTTTGGCCAGCTGCCTGCTTTTGTGCAGCCCCTGAGATAAGAATGGTTTGTATATTTTTAGACGGTTGGGAAGAAATTAAAAAAAAAAAAATTCTGTGACACATGAAAAATACGTGAAACCCAAATTTCAGTTTCTAGAAATAAAGTTTTATTGGCCCAGAGCACTGCTCACTCGTTTGTGTATTGTCTGTGTCCGCTTTTACACAACACTGACAGTTGTGACAGAGACCAAATGGCCTACAAAGCTGAAAATACTGGCTGTCCAACCCAGTGCAGAAGAAAAGGTGCCAACTTCTGATCTAAACCTGACTCACATTATCCCATATAATCTTCTAAACACCCCAGTGAAATAAGTATATTTACACCCATTTTACACATAGACAGGCTGAAGGTGTGTCCCAAGTCATGTAGCAAAGTCATTTATTTATTTTTTAAATTTGTATTTATTTATTTTATTGTTGGCAGTGCTAGGTCTTCATTGCTTCCCATGGGCTTTCTCTAGTTGCAGAGAGTGGGGCCTGCTCTTTGGGGCGATGCTCAGACTTCTCACTGCACTGACTTCTTTTTCACAGAGCAGTGCTAAGGCTTCAGTAGCTATGGGCTTAGCTACTTGGTGGCACATTGGGATCTTCACGGGCCAGGGATTGAACCTGTGTCTCCTGCATTGCCAGGTGGATTATTAATCACTAGACCACCAGGGAAGTGCAGCAAAGTCATTAGATATTTGGAACCAGAATAGTCTTGACTCCTTTTGCATGCTTTGATTACATTTAACAGCTTTGTAGAACTTGCTTAACAGAAAATGCATGTAAATAGTGAGCTGAGGATCAAAATATCTTACGGGGGCCCCTCATTGAGTCGTTCAGCAAACATGTGTTGTTTACCTGTTGTATGGCAGGCATTGTTCTGGTGCTGGAGATGCAATGGTGACCCAAATAATCAAAAATTCCTGCCCTCATGGAGCTGACATTGTAGTGAGGGAGAGACAGTAAGCACATTTATAGGTAAACTATGTTGTATGGCAGATGGTGACATGCAAGAAAGGGGTGGAAGGGGTTGGGAGGGGAAGTTGCACTCTCCCATGTGTTGAGCATGTCAGGAAAGAGCTCACTGAAAATATTTTTAAAATAATTTTATTTATTGATTTATTTTTGATTGTGCTGGGTCTTCATTGCTGCGCAGGCTTTTCTCTGGTTGCTATATGTGGGCCTCTCGTTGCAGCAGCTTCTCTTGTTGTAGAGCACAGGCTCTAGGCAAGCTGGCTTCAGTAGTGGTGGCACAAAAGCTCAGTAGTTGCGGCTCACAGACTCTAGAGCACCGGCGCAGTAGTTACAGCACACGAGCTTAGTTGCTCTGCACCATGTGGAATCTTCCTGGACCAGAAATCGAACCCGTGTTCCCTTCGTTGGCAGGTGGATTCTTATCCACTGCGCCACCAGGGAAGCCCTGATGGGAGTGTTTTTAACAGTGGGTCAAAACTGTGGTCTCTGACAAGATCGGGATATGAGCAGGGTTTGCAGACCCTTCATCTCAGATGGTCGGTCTCCTAATCTTGGTTTCTCCAGCCCCTTTAATCTTGCCTCAGGTGGTGTCTTGGCTGTTCCTGCCTTGATTAGCAACTGTTGGAATCCATCCTTTGGAATGCAGGGAAGTTCCTGGAGACTGGAGTCTTTACTTCAAGAAATGCCAGACAGAAAGGCCTCTGTGCCTGGGATTCCCACAGGGCGCTGCTCAGTTTCAACTGCAGTGAACATCTTTGTCTTTTTAATTTTTACTCGAGTAGAGTTGATTTACAATGTTGTGTTACTTTCAGGTGTACAGCAAAGTGAATTAATTATACATATACCTATGTGTGGGGCTTCCCAGGTACCACTAGTGGCGGAAACCCACCTGCCAATGCAGGAGACATAACAGACATGTTTCGATCCCTGGGTCGGGAAGATCCCCTGGAGGAGAGCGTGGCAAGCCACTCCAGTATTCTTGCCTGGAGAATCCTACAGACCAGAGGAGCCTGGAGGGCTACAGTCGTTGGGGTTGCAAAGAGTTGGAGATGACTGAAGCGACTTAGCAGCAAGAGCAGCATACCTGTGTGCCTGTGTGTTAAGTCACGTCAGTCGTGTCTGACTCTGTGACCCCGTGGACTGTAGCCCGCCAGGCTCCTCTGTCCATGGGATTTCCCAGGCAAGAATACTGGAGCGAGTTGCCATGCCTTCCTCCAAGGGATCTTCCCGACCCAGGGATTGAACTCGGGTCTCGTGTCTCCTGCATTGGCAGGCAGGTTCTTTATCACTGGCCCTACGTGGGAAGCCCATGTATTTTATACATGCAGTAAACATCTTCAACACACATCCTCCGTCTTCCTGGGTGCCCAGGGCTTGGCTGACTCTAGAGGGTAGGTTTTGGCTGAGGCAAGAGGCGTCTCCTAGAGAGGATGGAGGGTCCAGGCTTGTCTCACAGCAGGCTTGCTTCTCTTCTCACCCCAGGCTGCCCGTCCTGGAGACAGCGTTTCCAGCTGGAGAACCTCCCAGCAACCCGCTGGACTCCATCATGAGCAACCGCTTCCCCCGCTGGTTCATCCTCGGCCACCTGGAGACCCGCCAGTGTGAGCTGGCCTCTGCCATGCTGACCGCTGCCAAGGGTGAGGACCGTGGCTGCCCCCACCCCCACCCCCCTGCCCTTTACATTACTCCCCTCCCTCCTTACCCTCATTTCATTTCCCCCACTTACTTTTACTTATCCCACAGTTTTTCTTGGGGCTTCCCAGATGTTGCTAGTGATAAAGAACCTGTCTGCCAATGCCGGAGACATAAGAGAGATGGGTTCGACCCCTGGGTGGGGACGATCCCCTAGAGGAGAGCATGGCAACCCACTCTAGTATTCTTGCCTGGAGAATCCCACGGACAGAGCAGCCTGGGGAGCTACAGTCCATGGGTTACAAAGAGTTGAACGCGACTTAGCGTGCACCTCCGCAGTTTTCCTTGAGCACATTCTTTTTTTCTTTTGACCTGCAGGATCTTAGTTCCCCAACCAGGGATCAAACCCACACCCCCTGCAGAGGAAGTATGGATTCTTAATCACTGGACCACCAGGGAGGTCCCTTCTTGAGCACTTTCTGTATATACCAGGCACTGTCCCAGATGCTGAGCCCCTGAAGCAAAAAAAAACTGTCCCAAATCCCATGCTCTGTGGTGTTATTCCCAGAGAGGGCAGACAGACAATAAATAAGGTAAAGAGGATAGTTATGCAGTGGGAGGTCATAAGTGCTATGAAGAGGCATACAGCAAGTTGACATTTAAGCCACAACGTGAAGGTGAAGGTGGAGTAATGCCAGTACCTGATGTCTTAGCTCCAGCTGCCGTAACAAACTACCACAGATGCGGTGGTTTAAACAACAGAAAGTTATTTTCTTACAGTTCTGGAGGCTGGAAGTTCAAGATCAGGGAGCAAGGACAGTCAGCTCCTGGTGAGGGCTCTTTTCCTGGCTTACAGACGACTGCCTTCTCACTGTTCCACACATGACAGAGAAAGAGAGATCTCTGGTTTCCTCCTGTCTGTATAAGGACTCTGATCTCATCCTGGGGGCACTAGCCTCATGACTTCATCTAAACCAAATTACCTCCCAAAAGTCTGCCTCTAAATACAATCACTCTAGAGAGTTAGGGCTTCAGTGTATGAATTTTGGGAGGCACAGTTCAGTCCACAGCATCTGGGAAGAGTATTCCAGGCAGAAGGAACAGCCAGCACAGAGTGCCTGGTTATACTTAAGAAGCAGAGGAGGCTGGTGTGGCTGGAGCTGAGTAACAGAATTGTAGGATCTAGGTGAACAATAATAACAGTAATAAAAGTTCACATATGTGCATGTGTTTGCATGCTCAGTTGATCAGTCATGTTAGACTCTTTGTGACCCCATGGAGTAGCCCTCCAGGCTCCTCTGTCCATGGGATTATCCCAGCAACAGTACTGGAGTGGGTTGCCATTTCCTCCTCCAAGGGATTTTCCTGATCCATGGACTGAACCCGTGTCCCCTGCAGCTCCAGCATTGGCGTGTGGATTCTTTACCACTGAGCCACCTGGAAGCCACTCACATATACAGGTTTTGCCATATTAAGGCCTTTACAAGTATGGGCTCACCGCAGCCCTGTGTGACATGTACCAAGGTATTAGTATTATCCACTGTACAAATGGGGCATCCAAGGCACGGAGAGGTGAAGTGACTTGCTCAAGAGCACACAGCTTGTGTGAGTTGAACCCTGGCATCTGGCATCTGCTGGGTCCAGAATTGGTGCCCTTGACAGTTAGGAGTCCAGTGGCTTCCTCCCACAGAAAGGGAAGGGGCAGAGGAGAGAGAAAGGGGAGTGCCAAGAGCGGTCTAGGTCTTCATAGAACCATCACCAGGTAATTACCATCCACATTCATACATTTGGATGTGTGTGGAAGAAATTGTGTGAGCAGGTCCGGCAGCATCCGGCTGGTGCGGGGTATGCCCATGATATCTTCTGTCCCTCCCCCAACTCTAGGAGACCCCAAGTGGCTGCACTCAGTACTGGGCTCCATCCAGCAGAACATCCACTCTCCAGCCTTGCTTTTCAAGCTGGCGCAGGATGCCTGCAAGACTGCCACCCCGGCCAGCGCCCCACCGGACACCACGCTGTTGGGCATTGCACTGGAGCTGGGCCTTCAGGTGAGAGCCACGGGAGCATGGGGGCGAGGCCGAGTGGGCATGAAGGTGGGGCAAGGGCCCACTTGGGGGCGGGGCCTGAGTGCAAGGTTTTTCTGGAGGCAGGACCTAAGGGTAAGCCTCGCATCCTTTCGGGGCGGGGCCTGGATGTGACTGGCATCTCTGGGCGGGGCTACAGAGGAACAGGGTCTGGGAGAGGAGTCCTGAGAGTGAGGGCCTGAAGTCACCAGTGAGGGTGGGGCCTATGAATACTCAGTTGCAGAACCTGAAGGTGAGAATCTCCTTCTGGAGGTGTGGCTGGGGATCACGGAGCATGCAGGTGGCCACAAGAGGGAGCAGAACCTACGTGTGTTGGCCTGGGGTTGATGTGCCAGAAGGACCATGAGTGGGCGGGGCTGAAACTGAAGAGCCTGCCTCCTAGACGCTTTCTTCGGGAAAGGGCCTGCAGGGGACTGCGGTGAGAAGGAGGCGTCACTACTGAGGGGCGGGGCTTAGGGAAGGTCCTGTGAGTGAAGAGCCACCTCTGGGGGTGGGGTCTGTTGTTGAAAGTCATGGAGGTAGGCCCTGTGTCCACGTCCTCCTCAAGGACCCGGACGAGGGAGAGTGCTGTAAGGGCAAGGCAGAGGCATGGGCGCAGCTTGAGGGCATAAACAAGTATGGGGCTCATGGGGGCAGGGTCTCAGTGGCAAAAGTAAAATAAGAGAATAAGGTACAGATTCAGGTGACATCTTCCCAGTGTAGAACTGGCCTCTGAACAACACCGTGAAGCGGGTAGAGCTCTTGTTGGGGACTGTGGGGGTTGAGATAAGGGCCATGTTTTGGGGGGGTTTTGGCTGTGTCAGGTCTTGGTCATAGCACACAGGATCTGTGATCTTTGTTGCTCCATGCAGGATCTTTAGTTGCAGCATGCAGGATTTTTTTTTTTTTAGTTGCAGCATATGGGATCTAGTTCCCTGACCAGGGATCGAACCTGGGCCCCGTGCATTGGGAGCATGAAGTCTTAACCACTGGACCATCAGGGAAGTCCCCAAGTGTGGTGCTTTAGGGTGGTGACCCCACTATTTAGGAGCTTCCAGGCAGGACCTGGGCTTGGGGCCTCAGGAGAAAGGCCAGCAAGGATGGTGCTTATTGGGGGTGGGACCTGTAATGGCAGGTGCTTTGGATGGGGCCTCAGGAGGAAATCTGACAGGAAGCACAGAAGTTTCCAGAGAAAACTGACAGGTTGGTTAGTTGTCCCAGATAGGATCCACGGGACCTTAGAATAACACTAACAGTAATGGCTAGTGTCAGCTGAGCACGTTGAAACAGTAGGCACTATACAAAAAGCTTTACTTACTACACACTTTCGCTTGAGTCTCACAACTAGGTGAGGTAGATACTATTTTTATCTCCATTTTACAGATGAGGAAGCTGAGGTCCAGACGGGTGAAGCCCCTTGCCCACACTGTATGGCTTTGATTCGTCCTTAACTTCTGAGTTTTCCTGGGGCCCCTCAGAATCTTCCACTCCCTCTCGTAGGCCTCCCTTGGGTGACCCCCTTCTCTCCCTATGTCCCATGCTGCAGGTGATGCGGATGACCCTGAATACCATGACCTGGCGTCGGAGGGAGATGGTGCGCTGGCTGGTCAGCTGTGCCACAGAAATCGGTGAGAGCCCCCAAGGGGACTCACAACTCACCTCCATGCAGAACCAGGAAGGCAGGAGGGAGAGGCAGAGCCATTTCCCAGACCCCAGCCCGTGCTCTGGACTGGGCCAGAAGGAATTATTCACCCCGGTGGAGGCGGCCATCATCGTGGCAGTAACAGGCACCACCCATGCCACGCTGTTGCGGCTGTCCAGCTGAGCCTGGAAGCTGGCCAGGCTAAAGAGGCTTGGAGAAGGACAATCCCTCCCATTCTTAGCACCCACCTTCCCAGTTCTTACTCAGCCCAGCTGCCCTCTGCTCCCTTAGAAAAGTAAAGTGAAGTTTCTGTCAAGCCTGGAGTGGAGGTAGAGGGGATACAGCTTTATTCTTGCCTGGTGGGAACTGTAGGTCAGGGTAAACTTATACACATAGGTACACCCATGCATGCACAGATAAATCCCTAGAAAACCCATGCACACAGGGTAAATCCATTCACGCAGGGTAAACGCATGCACACAGGGTAAACCCATGCACACACGGTAAATCCATGCACACAGGGTAAACCCATGCACGCACGGTAAACCCATGCACGCACGGTAAATCCATGCACGCACGGTAAACCCATGCACGCACGGTAAACCCATGCACAGGTGAATCCCTGCCCCGTGCCCAGCCAGTGTCACCCTCTCGTTTCCCGCAGGCCCGCAAGCCCTGATGAACATCATGCAGAACTGGTACTCCTTATTCACCCCGGTGGAGGCGGCCACCATCGTGGCAGTAACAGGCACCACCCATGCCACGCTGTTGCGGCTGCAGCTGGATGCAGCCCGGCGGGAGGAGCTCTGGGCCTGCGCACGCACCCTGGCCTTGCAGTGCGCCATGAAAGACCCGCAGAACTGCGCCCTGCCCGCCCTCACCCTGTGCGAGAAGAACCAGGCGGCCTTCGAGGCGGCCTACCAGATTGTGCTGGATGCGGCCGCCGGCGGCCTGGGCCACGCCCACCTCTTCACTGTGGCGCGCTACATGGAGCACCGCGGCCTGCCGCTGCGGGCCTACAAGCTGGCAACGCTGGCCCTGGCGCAGCTCAGCATCGCCTTCAACCAGGACAGCCACCCGGCAGTCAATGACGTGCTCTGGGCCTGCTCGCTCAGCCACTCGCTGGGCCGGCACGAGCTCTCGGCCATCGTCCCCCTCATCATCCGCAGCATCCACTGCGCCCCCATGCTCTCCGACATCCTGCGCCGCTGGACCCTCTCGGCGCCCGGCCTGGGGCCCCTTGGGGCTCGCCGGGCTGCCAAGCCTCTGGGTGCCGACCGGGCACCGCTGTGCCAGCTGCTGGACGCGGCCGTGGCAGCCTACATCACCACCAGCCACTCGCGCCTGACGCACATCAGCCCGCGTCACTACAGCGACTTCATCGAGTTCTTGGGCAAAGCTCGTGAGACTTTCCTGCTGGCGCCCGATGGACACTTGCAATTCGCCCAGTTCCTGGAGAACCTCAAACAGACCTACAAGGGCAAGAAGAAGCTCATGCTCCTGGTGCGGGAGCGTTTCGGCTGAGGGTCAAGAGGCAGACGGTGGGGGCATCCTCCCTTCGCCCCTGCCCCTGTGGCACCCGCTCTCCATCAGGGGCCTCGTCGCTGAAGGCCCGTGTGGCGTTTCAGTATTAAGTCAGGGAAGGAGCCCAGCTGAAGCTGGGTGGTCTTGCCTGCCATCCCCCACCCCCCAAGCCCAAAAGGAGGTGGGAGGCAGGAGGTGGCATCCTGCCACGTGCGTGCCTAGGAGCGTGCAAGCGAGTGTGCGAGACGCGAGGATCAGAAGCCATACCAGCACCCAGAGGCCTGGAAGGGGGTGTGTGCTTGTGCAGCTGGTATGACCCCATTGTGAGCACCCCAGAAGCAATAGTCAAGCTCTCCCAAAGCTACAGCTCTGTCTGGAGCTGAGGGGGCAGCAGGGAGTGCTGGGAAGCAAGACTCTCCAGACACTGGTTTTCGAAGTCAAAGCAGACAGACCCTCCCTGTGCCCAGCTCTAGGTGGATGGAGGTCTTGTGTTAGGGCATCTAAACTCCTTTTGTAATACCCCCTCATCCCCCACCCCCTCCTCAAGGGCCCCACCGGCAGCCCTATACCCTCGCCAGGCTGCCCAGCGGGAACCAATGGTTCACCCCCACTGAAGGATTTGAAGAGGCTTCAGGCCTCGGCCACATACCTCACCCCCTCATCCTGCCAGGACTCTGTCAGGTGCCAGGGTCCCAGGGCAGCCTGGGGGATTATTATTGCCCCTCCCCCTACCTACTAGTCACTGGACTTACAACTCAGGAACCGAGCCAGACTCACACTGTCCTCCAAACCTGGTGTGGGGGGAGACAAGCACAGGCAAGCCAGAGACACCCCCCCCCCAATCTAGAAAGGGGCCAACATCTTAGCATTTTTTGCCTGGCTGTGTGTCTCTCCTTTTCTCCTCTGCCTCCTTGCTCTGTCCATCTTATTCCGTCTTCCTATATTTCCATCTAGCCTGTCTTTCTATTTGCTTTCCCAGTTGCTGTCTGTTTGGCCTCCCTCCCCCCACCTTGGCCTAGGGAGAAGAAGAAAGAGTCCCGCTCCCAATCACCTGCCTCTGTCTTTTCTCCTCTTGTAATTAAGGACAAAGATCACCGAATTTTGTAACTTTTTTTTCTATTTATTGAACCACATATTGTACTTTTTTTTTTTTTTTAAGATTGAACACAGCTTGTTCTTTTAAATTTTAGTTTGAAACTAAAGTGTGTTCTCCTCCCCTAATGCGGCCCCTTCCCCGAGCACCCTTTTACCCCGGTAGAAAATCTCCAGCCTCTTCTCTGGGAATAGCTTCAAGCGATGGGTGCAATGGGAGTGATAAGAGTATGGATGATAGTAGACAGGGATGGAGAGCTCACTGTGAGCAAGCCTAGTGTTTATATCTGTGCTTTACACCTATCATGTTATGACACCTATCTGAGGAGAAAGCTGAGGCTCCAAAGTTTAAGGAAAGGGCATGGAATTTTAGAAAGTGACAGCTCTAGATTTAGTACCTTGCTAGGCTGGGGACAATGTTCACCCCAAGCTGCTTGGCCGTGCAGTGCTCGGAATGGCCACTAGAGGGTGCCCTGGCTCCAGACACTCGTTATTGAGGTTCCCTGTGTGCGTTCTCGGTTGCTCAGTCCTCTCTGACTCTGCGACCCCATGGACTGTAGCCGTCAGGGCTTCTCTGTCCATGGGACTTCCTGGCAAGAATACTGGAGTGTGTTGCCAATTCTTACTCTAGAGGATTTTTCCTCAACTAGGATCGAACCCAAGTCTCCTGCATTGACAGGTGGATTGTTTACCACCTGGGAAGCCTCGCTATCGGGGTTATTTGCAAGCTTCTAAGCACGTGGCAGGAGTGGGAGGGTGCCTGTCAGGTGCTGGGTGCAGCTGGGTGGGGAAGACACAGCCCCCAAAAGTGGGAACGCGGTTTAGACTAGGCCTTGGTGGGCGAGGTTCTTGCCGAGATGACGTGGGCATGGTCAATACTGGGCGCGCCTAGGGCGTGTCTGGACTCCTACCCCGCGGATGCGGGACCTGAGGGATGGCGGGAAGCCCTTTAGTTGCCTTTACTGGTTTCCTGCCTTTAGAGACTGACGGACAGAGGGACTGACTGACTGGGTCAGCGTCAGGGCCGGGGCAGGCGAGGACAGAGGCTTCCGGGACGGGCGGGGTTCAGAGCGAGGCTGGGCGGGGCCAGCAGCTGGAGGACACCAAGGTCCTGCGCGCAGGCGTGGGCGGGCCTTCCCTGGCGCTGGGCAAGGCGATTGGCTCTTGGCACCGCCCTGCGCTGGAGGGAACCAGTTGGAGGTGACCCCACCTTCTGCCCCGCCTCACACATTCCCGCAGGTATTTGAGGGGAGACCCCAGCGGACCCACAAGCTCCTTAGCGCCGCCTGGAGGCCTGGCAGGGTAGAGGCGGCAGTCCTGAGGGCTCTATCTCAGCTTCGGCCCTTCGGATTCCTGGCTGCCTTCAAATGTTCTCAGACTTTGGGGCACCCCTTACTGTGCCCCTCGGCTCTCCAAGTTATCTGCAGATGTCCCCACAGACCTAGGGTGCCACTCAGTTCCCAGTTACAGCCAAATGTCCCCCTTGGGCCCACATACACAATTTCTCCACCAGATACCTCAAATCTTACCCCCAATCCAAGTTGTCCCTATTGTCTAAGTCACCCCTAAATGTCATTAGATCAACACCATCCGGTACCAGTTATCTTCAAACGTCCAGTGTTTTCTTCCGGGTCACCCTCAACCACCAGCTTAGATTGGGTCCCATTCCTTTCCACCTCACCCCTGAACATGGGCATTCCTTATCACCCTCCCGTCTAGGTTCCAGTTCTTGTCACCACACCGACCCTGAATCTCTGTCCCTCCAGCCCACCCCTGAACCCCAGGACACTCCTCAAGTTCACCTTTCCATGATAAGGGCACCCTTTCCACCCCAAACGACTAAATTGTCATTTTCTCCAGAGTGGGCAGGGTAGGGCTGGGGATCCTGTGAGGTCAGGAGCCCAGGAGGCCAGGACAATAAATTCAGACCCATCAACCCTCCCCAGACAAAAAGCCAGGACTCCAGGGTTGCAGACTAGAATACATCACAAACCACCAGACCAGGCATAAGGCAGGGGGCAGCTTTTATTTAACTGGACAGCAGGCTCAAGACACAGCAGTGACTTCCCCAAGCTTCGATGGAGGAGGGGTACACTGAGCCAACTCTTGACAGCTTGGGGGGCTTCACTCTACATCCCTAGTTTCACCCCTAGAAGAGCCCTATTCCATCTGATGATGGATACAGTCTTAACTCTTCCATGCCCTGGACCCACCCAAGGACTGAGCAGGC
This sequence comes from Cephalophus harveyi, assembly GCA_006410635.1. Classification (NCBI taxonomy): domain Eukaryota; kingdom Metazoa; phylum Chordata; class Mammalia; order Artiodactyla; family Bovidae; genus Cephalophus; species Cephalophus harveyi. The sequence continues at coordinate 253,345 of SJYT01032136.1, read as the reverse complement.
CTCCTTGTGTCTTCGGGGCCCACAGGGACCTCATTCCCCACCCCATGTGCCAGGAGGGTGCCTTGGCCCCTCCCCCCAAGTTAGGAAGCCACAGGGCCCAGGGAGAAGGGGCCAGGCAGGTTCAGGTCAGGCCAGCCTGGTTCCGGAAGCCCGGAGTTGGCATTTAACGGTCTGGGGGGCCCAAGGCAGCTTCCTCTTGGGTAACTGGCTGCTGGGAAGATGCAGGCCAGCCAGGCCCCCACCAGGCTTGGACGAGGAGGGGCCGAGGGTCGGCCAGGCAAGGACACATCTGGCTTCCTTTCTTCACGGAAGGGCCAGCCAGCCACTGCCTGTCTGCTCATCCTCCCTGGGAGCACAGCCCAGTCTTGAGTTGGGACTGGCGGGGTGTGGGGGCAGTCCCCAAGTGCAGAAATTGGAGGAGGGGGCCTGCAGCAGACAGCTGGGTTCACCCACCCCATCCCAGGCTCCACCCATCCTCAGGTTCCTCCTCCGGATCCAGGTCCCAGGCCGGCAGGGTCCTCATTTCTTCCCCTAGGCAGCGACTGGCCCACCCAAGGAGGGCAGGGGCCACAGCAGACTCCAAGGGGGCTTGACTCCTGTTCCTGCTGAACTGAGCCAGTGTGCACAAATCAACTGTGTTTCAGCTCAGTAGGCACGGGAGGCAGAGCCCAGGGAGGCCCCGAGGCTGGCCAGGCAGCAGAGGGGGAGAGGTGGCAGGGCCAGAGGCGGTGGCAGGGCCCTGGGGGGGCGGAACTTAGCCACTGTGAACACGACTTGATGTGGACCTGCTCACAAGCAGCTAAGCCCTGCTCCCCAGGCCAGATGTGAGCAGTGGGGGCCTCTCTGCCACCCCATCCCCATCCCCAGGGTCAGTGTCCTCAGCGGTGGCAGTGACAGTGGCGGCCCCGGAGGCAGGGCTCAGGGTCAGTTGGAAATCCCTGGCAATGTGATTTGTGACAGGCAGCAAATCCCATCCCCAGGAACCCCAGCCGGCCATGGCACCAGGGTCGAGGGGCAGGGCACCGGGCAGGGCCAGCAGCTGGCACCTAGGAGAGACGAAAGGAGGTGGTGAGATTTGAGGACACCTGCCCTCCATGTCCCCCCTTGCCACCATCCTTTGAGGTCTCGCAGAGAAGTCGTTTTCCCCATGTGCGTCCGTGCTGTTGCTTCAGTCGTGTCTGACTCTTGTGACCCCGTGGACTGTAGCCCATCAGGCTCCCCTGTCCATGGGATTCTCCAGGCAAGGATACTGGAGTGGGTTGCCATGCCCTCCTCCAGGGGATCTTCGCCACCCAGGGATCGAACCCTCATTCCCTTGTCTCCTGCATTGGCAGGCGGGCTCTTTACCACTAGCGCCACCTGGGAAGCCCTTCCACATGTGCTGCTGCTGCTGCTAAGTCGCTTCAGTCGTGTCCGACTCTGTGCGACCCCACAGACGGCAGCCCACCAGGCTCCCCCATCCCTGGGTGCGGCAGCAGCTAAAGATACCACCAGGCTGGACACCTCTAGCCGTGCTTCCCAGACCCAGAGAGGCAGAGATACCCAGAGGGTCACTTTTGGCCAAGGAGGGTGTAGAAACTCCCAGAGCCAGCACCCCCTCCATTCCTTGGCCGCGCCCCCACCCCCATCCCCGCCCCGCCCGCAACACGGAGCCCTGGGCAGGCTAAATGGGGCCATGGGGAGAGGAAGCTGAGGGGGTGGCGGGCAGGCGGCTGAGGAAGTGATCTCACCCCAGCTGGCGCCACTTCCTAGAAGCCTGAAGGGCAGGAGGAAACCACTAGGGCCTCCCCCCATGGTCCCGTCTCCTCAGTGGCCAGGCCTCAGCCCGCGCCCCACCAGAGCGGATGCCGACAGCGGGCGCCCGGCTCTCCCCCCAGGCACGCACCCACCCAGAGCACCAGACCCAGGCTCCAGGTGCAAAGCCCAGCTCCACGGTTTCCTAAATACCATCCAAGCCTCAATCTCTCCGTCTGTACAGTGGAGCCAAGAGCCTCTACCGCGTAACACAGTGAGGTTTCACCAACAGTACATAGCAACTACCCAGCACCAGGAGCCCCCTACGGAATTTATGGGACTCAGTGCAAAATGAGTACTCAGGTGGGGCGGGGGGGAATGAATACTCGAGGTCCTTCTCAGTGGGGAAACACCCTGTGAACCGCACAGGCCACCAGCTGGTGAAGCCAGCCCTGTGTTCAGTAAACAGAGACCTCCCGGAGGAAGAGAGCCCTGTGGCTAGGAGCCCTAACTCTGGAGCCAGTCCAGCTGCATTTGAACCCTGGCTAGGCAGCGCACCAGCTGGGCGACACTGGGCAGGGAACTCAACCTCTCTGAGCCTCCGTTTCCCCATCGGCAAAGCAGGGGCAATGCTGTGGTGAGGAACTCGTGAGTGCGGTGTATAATTGGGACGGGGCTACGCTGTCATCATTCCTCAGGCAGAAACAGGAAGGAGGATGGCATTGAGGAACTGCACACGGGTAGGACCTCGGCACCCAGATATGATAGGGGGTGGCCACCCCCGGGAGACAGGTGGAGGGAGGTGTCCTGCTCTGCACCGACCGCACCATACACACATTACATACGCCGGCCACCCGCTTTACGGCGGGGCCCCAGCCTAGCCCTGACTCCTCAAGGTCTAGGGGCACCAACCGGGAGCAGACGAGGCCCCGCAGGGCGGCCGGCCTCCCTGGGCCGCCTCCGGAAGTGAGACAGCACATTCGTGTCCCAGGGACGAAACGGGAAGGGCGGCCATTTGGCCGGGCCCGTTTAGCACCCCCTCCATTCCTTGGCCGCGCCCCCACCCCCATCCCCGCCCCGCCCGCAACACGGAGCCCTGGGCAGGCTAAATGGGGCCATGGGGAGAGGAAGCTGAGGGGGTGGCGGGCAGGCGGCTGAGGAAGTGATCTCACCCCAGCTGGCGCCACTTCCTAGAAGCCTGAAGGGCAGGAGGAAACCACTAGGGCCTCCCCCCATGGTCCCGTCTCCTCAGTGGCCAGGCCTCAGCCCGCGCCCCACCAGAGCGGATGCCGACAGCGGGCGCCCGGCTCTCCCCCCAGGCACGCACCCACCCAGAGCACCAGACCCAGGCTCCAGGTGCAAAGCCCAGCTCCACAGTTTCCTAAATACCATCCAAGCCTCAATCTCTCCGTCTGTACAGTGGAGCCAAGAGCCTCTACCGCGTAACACAGTGAGGTTTCACCAACAGTACATAGCAACTACCCAGCACCAGGAGCCCCCTACGGAATTTATGGGACTCAGTGCAAAATGAGTACTCAGGTGGGGCGGGGGGGAATGAATACTCGAGGTCCTTCTCAGTGGGGAAACACCCTGTGAACCGCACAGGCCACCAGCTGGTGAAGCCAGCCCTGTGTTCAGTAAACAGAGACCTCCCGGAGGAAGAGAGCCCTGTGGCTAGGAGCCCTAACTCTGGAGCCAGTCCAGCTGCATTTGAACCCTGGCTAGGCAGCGCACCAGCTGGGCGACACTGGGCAGGGAACTCAACCTCTCTGAGCCTCCGTTTCCCCATCGGCAAAGCAGGGGCAATGCTGTGGTGAGGAACTCGTGAGTGCGGTGTATAATTGGGACGGGGCTACGCTGTCATCATTCCTCAGGCAGAAACAGGAAGGAGGATGGCATTGAGGAACTGCACACGGGTAGGACCTCGGCACCCAGATATGATAGGGGGTGGCCACCCCCGGGAGACAGGTGGAGGGAGGTGTCCTGCTCTGCACCGACTGCACCATACACACATTACATACGCCGGCCACCCGCTTTACGGCGGGGCCCCAGCCTAGCCCTGACTCCTCAAGGTCTAGGGGCACCAACCGGGAGCAGACGAGGCCCCGCAGGGCGGCCGGCCTCCCTGGGCCGCCTCCGGAAGTGAGACAGCACATTCGTGTCCCAGGGACGAAACGGGAAGGGCGGCCATTTGGCCGGGCCCGTTTCCTGTGGGGTTTCCCCTGCACAGAGCCTCGGGCCGGGGCCAAGGCCACTCCCCGATCCCCACAGGCACAAAAGGCCTGGGTCTCCAGTGGAGGGGGCACTGCCAGGCAGGTGCCCAGGAGCAGGATGACCCCCATTACCATAGGCGTGCCCCTCAGCCTCAGGGGAGACGGTGTCCAGGGAGGGCCAAGCTCCTGGCAGCTGGAGGCATTTGGGGGGCGGGGGGCAGGCGGAGGGCCCTTGGGCCAGGGGAT
>SJYT01032136.1:62464-249024 GCA_006410635.1 Cephalophus harveyi | reverse complement strand
GGCGGGGGGGTGGGCGGAGGGCCCTTGGGCCAGGGGAGTAGGGCAGGCCCCCAGGTCACACCACGGATGGATGGATGGATGGGTATCTAAGTCTGCTCTGCAGACAGGGCGTGGACTTGAGAGACATGCTCTGTAAGCCTACCCCCCCCAAAACCCCATGCTCCAAGAATGAATCAGGGGCAGCTTCCGCCGGGGGCGCCGCCACCACCACCACCGCCGCCGCCGCCCCCAAGCCTGGTCCCCAAATACTTTCCACCATCTCAGAGCAGCTGGGATCGGAAAATACCAAGGGCCGCTGGCCCCGCCCTCCCAGCCTGTCACTAACGCTTTGCCTAATGGGCCCAGACTCTCCGCAGAGGCTCCCTGGGCCAGGCCCTGAGCCAGCCGCTAACCTGGGCCTTCCAGCCAAGTGCCGCCTGACCACCAGGGCCACCCGCCCCCTCACCCGTCACCCCCATCCCAACAAGGCCACCATCGCCACCAGCCCAGCCGACGGGGCAGCCCTCAGACGTCGGCACCCAGCTGAAGGCAGGCAGGCCACTGGCAAGTGGGTGGGCCCCCACTGCCCACCCAGGGCTGAGGGGAGGGGGGAAGGCTCAGGAAGGGGTGAGTAAGTGAGGAGTGAATCACTTGTTATAAATAGGGGAACCGTGCAAGTCACATCTCAGCCCCCATGGTGCCCAGCCACACCACTTCTCAGAGCAGCTGGGATCGGAAAATACCAAGGGCCGCTGGCCCCGCCCTCCCAGCCTGTCACTAACGCTTTGCCTAATGGGCCCAGACTCTCCGCAGAGGCTCCCTGGGCCAGGCCCTGAGCCAGCCGCTAACCTGGGCCTTCCAGCCAAGTGCCGCCTGACCACCAGGGCCACCCGCCCCCTCACCCGTCACCCCCATCCCAACGAGGCCACCATCGCCACCAGCCCAGCCGACGGGGCAGCCCTCAGACGTCGGCACCCAGCTGAAGGCAGGCAGGCCACTGGCAAGTGGGTGGGCCCCCACTGCCCACCCAGGGCTGAGGGGAGGGGGGAAGGCTCAGGAAGGGGTGAGTAAGTGAGGAGTGAATCACTTGTTATAAATAGGGGAACCGTGCAAGTCACATCTCAGCCCCCATGGTGCCCAGCCACACCACTTTCCAGCCCCTGCCTTCAACTCTTCAGACAGATCACAGAATTCCCAGGGGACCCCTAACGTCCACACGGTGAGCCCTTCACTGAGGGGTACATGCTAGATCACATTCACCTCTGCCTTATCCCCAAACAGGTCCCTGTCCCAGCCATCTGGCCTGCATTTTGGGGGCCGCTGGCCTCGAGGATAGTCGCTAGCTTCCAGGCCCTGTCCCACTCCTATGGCACCCTGACAATTCCCAGGCCCAAAGCTCTAGGTTCCTGGGCTCCCCAAGCCATTCCCAAGGTGTGGGTGACCACGGTCCTGGACGCTAACACCAGACCAAGGACAGGAGGAGGCTGAGGGGCTTAGCGTCGCCCAAGTCGGTTCCCTGGCCCAACCCAGGACCCCAACCCAGACCACCCAGGCCTGCTCTGCCCAGGGCCACAGCTTGGTGACCACACCCAGGGTGGCGCCAGCTCCAGCACCCTGGGGCAAGGCGCTGCTAGAGCATGACTCAGCCGTGCCCAGTATGGCGGCGTCCTTCTCTGCCCAAGGATTCTCACACGCCCACACCCACTGGCTTCCGAGTAAGTCCTTCCCAGGGGACCAGTCTTCCCCATACACACCTCCATGATCACCCAGGACACCCGATGGCAGGAGGGAAGGTGGTCAGAGGGCCACCCCCCAAAGGGATCTGAAGGCAAGGGCCTTGGACAGGGAGCGGAAGCGGACACATCTCTCCGCTCACTTTCCCAATGCTTCCCATATACAGATGGAGAAGCTGAGACCCAGAGGATTCAGAGCCAGGCCCAAGGTCATGCGAGAAGTCTAAGGAAAAGCAAAAATTATCCTGATCCTGGCTTCAAGTGCATGCAGAGTGGGAAAGGGCTGGCCAGCCAGCCCAGAGAGGGGCCGGAAGGAATTTTCTCTGGACCGCCCAGGGTTCCTGGCGGCGTCCTTCGCTTCGAAGTGACTCCTCCACCCATCCTCCCAAGGTAAAGGGCAAGGGCTGAAAAATCTTACGGTATATCAAAGAATCACCTAGGCCCTTGGTGAGCAGGTCCTCCCACTGTACCCTTTGGGCCAGTGTCCCTCAGACTTCCAGGGAACAGGGGTCTGCCCCGCAGCTGCAGCCCTCCGCACAAAACATCTGGCCTTCACTTGCAACAGGTAGGGGTTGGTGGGGGGGGCTCCCACGGAGGACCCTTGGAGCATCCGTCCCTGTTGTTTCTTTCCACTGAGCAAGGGTCTGCGGAGAGTCAGAGGCCGGGCCGGCACAGACAGGCCCGACCCCCCTGGACACGCCCTGTCACGCATGTGCTCCGCGTGCCAGCCCAGAGCCAGGCCAGCAGCTACTTAGGGGGCCCCCTCCAGACCCACAGAGACAAGGCTTGCCCACTGGGGTCTTGAGGGAGCTCCCAGAGGACATCCTGCAAGGACAGAGGGCAGTGGGTGCCCCTGGGGCGCTAGAAGAGAGCTGGCATGGAGCCCTAGGGCCCGTGCCTTCCCAGGACGGCGGCATGTGAACACATGCGCAGGGCTGGCCCAGGCACGGTGCGTGGGTGAGCGGACAGGGTGTGCCTTCCATCACCTCGTCTTTAAGCTCGGGCACCTGTTGGGGACTGCCCTCCGGCTCGGGCTGGCATCGGCAGGGCTGCCAAAGGACACCCTTATGCCAAGGGTCCCAGCTTCCCCCTCAAAGACCATCCATAAGGAGCAGGCAGTTGGTTGGGGCTGGGGCAGAAAGGATAGGTGACACAGAGCCAACCGCACCTCCATTCAGGAAGCCACTGGGTCTGGGCCTGGCTGGCATGCACTGGACAGGCAGCGCAGGGCTGAGGGGCTTTGGTAGCCGTGGAGCCCAGCACTGAGGGCAGAGGTCAGTCTGGCGCTAGGATGAAGGGGGTCGGGGTTCAGTCTGAGCCCTTTCACCCTCTTCTTGCACCCCAAGGGCACGGGAACCCCAAGCTACACAGGGCAGAGGAGTCAGCCCTCCAGGAATCTCCCAGATGTGGGCCCCCTTTCTATGAATGAGCCTTCTTAGTTGGGCCAGAAGGAGTGAGAAGGGAGGAGAGGGGTCCCCCTAGTCCTCTTTTAAACCCAGGCTGGACTGCTGGGTCCCCACTTCTCTCCTCTGGAGGGCCTCCCCACCCCCACACCGGCTGACATGTCAAGAACTTGAAGCACTGTCCTCCACTCGCATCCACAGAACTCTGGGAGACCCTCACTCACACAGCCCCGACAGGCACCTACCTTCCCACTCCCGGGCCGAGACACCATGTCCATTCCCTCCACCCCGAGGGGGACGCATACCCTTCCACCCTGCGCCCAACTCCAACCCACCTTGACCTGCCCCGATTCGCGTTGGGACCCGCCCTCCCCAGCACGCTCTCACGAATCTCCTGGGTCGGGGGAGTGGCTGGGGGGTCGCGGTGGGCCCTTGGGGACAGGGCAGAGGTGGGCCGCCCTTCCCCCGCTCCGCAGGGGGCGCCGCGGGACTCCGCGGCCGCCACCATCAGACCGGCCCCGCCGTCCCCCCAACCACCGGCGGCGGGGCGGCGCCCTCCCCCTCGCCCAGGGCTGGGGGACACGCCAGGCGCACCCCCCATTCCGCCCACGAGTCCAGCGCGGAAAAGTTGTCGCCGCCACCACGGCGCCGCAGTCTCCCTCCCGGTTGCTTCCCCGACTCACCCGCGGGGGAGGGGAGCCGGCACTCGGGGCTCCGGCCGCCGCCCCGGCCCGGCCGTACTCACTGGCCGGCCCGCCGCGGGGCCGAATCGCTTTTAAAACCTCCTCGTCTCCTCCCCTCCCGGGCCGGGCAGGGGGCGGGGGCGGGCGCGGGGCGGGGCGGGCGCCGCCGTCATGTGCCCCCGGAGCCGGTCCGCCCCCACTTTCTCTCTCCGGTCCCCCAACTCGGTCCCGTCCCCAACTCAGCCCTAACTTTTTCCTCCCCTTGTCCCAACTCTTCCTGAGCCTGAGACTTAGATCAGCTTCCCCCTCTGGGTCCTGGGTTCGGGGATCCAACCCCAGTTCTTCAACGAACGCCCTTCCTGCTGGGATGGGGGGCGGTTTCCTAATCCATATCGCACCCGAAACCCCTCTTGGCCTAAGTTTTGCTCCCCTGCGCAGGGAGAGAAACCCAGGAGGCCATGGACAAGGAGAGGGTAGATGGTGGGGCACAGTGCCACCCTGCCACTGTAGATCCCTCCCTGCCTGGGGGGCATGGGCCCGGGGAATTCTGGGGTCCGGCCAATTACGAATCCCCACTCTATGCATTTACACAGTGCGTTCTTTAGCCTCAGGAAGTCCCTCCTTTTATCCCACCCAATCCTCTCCTGCTGCCATTGAAGACTTGCTGACCCCAGTCCAGGTGGTCCCTGGTCTGGGTCCCCTCCCCCCGCCCCTCCCCGCCAGGCTTCCCGGCATCCCCACCCCCATCTACTCAGGGCCTCTGGGAAACTCCCAGCTCCTGGAGTATCCCTGGGAGAGAACCCCTCCCTGCATCCCTCCCGCCTTCCCTGAGAGAGCCTGTCTGTCCCACTTCATCCTCCGCGGACCTCCCCTCAACCGGGAGGAGGAACACCGAGGCATTGTTCACCAGGACGGGGCCCTGCCTTGGGGCCTGGCCCTGTGCCCAGGTGGGGGGCCGGGAACAAAACTCAGCGAAGGAGGGGCGGGGTGCCCTGTGCCGCCAAGCCAGCCTCCTTGGGCAGGCCCGGATGCCACTTTGCCCTCCCCAAGATGGGATGGGAGCCAGTGGCCCACAGAACACCATCACCACCACCATGATGCCGCAGCAAGGTTCTACAGCCTGAGGACCCTTCCTAGACCTGTGTGGGCATTGCTTTGGGAGACAGGTTTCCTCCCACCCACCTGCAATATTTCCAAAGTCATATAATTGGGGCTGGGGTGGGGATGCGCAGATTCTTCATAACCCACCTCCTGGGCAATAAGACTAAAGCTGGGATAGGGGGGTACCCAGCGGGAGGGCCCAGGCAGAAGACTGGAGGGGCTGGTTGGATGCCTGTGGGTCACCTTGCTCCCCCATAATTCTTCCAGGCTCCCTCATTTTCCCAGTTCAGTTCGATTCCTCACTTTGGATCTCGGTGGGACTGGGGAGAGAGGGGCAGAAGCCACACCTAGCTACTATCCCGTGGGGCCCAGCCCTGGGGGCTCCCGGGTCTTTCTTCTCTGTGGGGCCCAAGGGGCAGGCTGGCCCAGGCTGCAGGATCTGGCAGGTTGGGGCAGGAGGGGGCAGAGCTGCCTGTGGGGCCCTGGGGGAAGATTTGGGGTGGCACAGAATTCCCCGACTCAGGGCGGGGCCCTGAGGGGGTGTGGCACTCACCACAGGACCTCCTGAGCAGCTACAAACAGGGAAATGGAGTTCCCAGGGTCCAGGGTCTTACTGTGGACACATTCGTGCACATGCATACTTGCATACACACACACACAACCCATTCTAGAACTATAAAATGACCAAATTACAATAGGGCACTTCCTCCATGCCACCTCTCCAGAACACTCCCTTTATGCCCTGGGACAAGGTCTCCATCGAGAACCATCCTCCTGTTCTTATTAGTCCAATCAGGCATATATGTGGGGGAAATGCCTCCTCCAGGCTGGCCTCCAGGGATAACTATGCCAACTGCGCCTTCTGCCATTACCCTGCATGTGGTTTGGACCACAGCAGCTCAGCATCCCTCAGCCCAAACTTGGGAGGGTCCTCCCAGTGTCCTCAGCCCTCCATCTGGATTCTGAACATTTGCCCCCATCAACCCCCTCCACCCTGGTCCTAAGCTGGCCAATTTATCCAGGGACAGCAGCCAAGAGGGATCAGAGCTTTCCAAACCGGCCAACTGATTCTTTGTAATGATGGGGATGGGTGAGAGGACAGGATAAGGGTGAGACCAGGCCAAGCGGTCAAGTGGCACAGGGCATACACACACACCCATTTGTTCATTCTTCAAACATTCATTGAGTGCCTGCTGGGTGCCAGGTGCTGTTCTGGGCACTGAGGACATAACAGAGAACAAGCCAGAAAAAAAACCCTGCCCTCATGGAGTCCACATCAATGGGGGAAATACAGGCAGTAAACAGGTATAAAGATATAGAATGTGTTGGGTGGTATGTATTAGGGGAGACTAGAAAGGGGGCTAGGAAGATGAGGGGAGGGGGCTTCGCAGGTGCACTAGTAGTAAAGAACCTGCCTGCCAATGCAGGAGATATAAGAGACGCAGGTTGGATCCGTGGGTTGCAAAGATCCCCTAGAGGAGGAAATGGCAACCCATTCCAGTATTCTTGCCTGGAGAATCCCATGAACAGAGGAGGCTGGTGGGCTACAGTCCACAGGGTTGCAAAGAGTCTGACACAATTGAAACGACTTAATATGCAAGGAGATTGAGGAGTGAGGGGTTGGGGGCCAGATCAAGAAAGGCTACCCTGAGGAGAAGAAGGAGGTGACATTTGAACAAATATTATAAGAGATGGGGAGAAGCCACGCAGACAGCTAGAGGAAGAGAGTTTCGGTAGAGAGGGAACAGCCAGTACAAAGGCCCTGAGGCAGGAAGTTCCTGGCGTATTTGAGAAACAGCAAGGAACCAGTGTGGTAGAGTGGGGAGGGGAGCAGAGTGGCAGAACTGAGTTTCCAATTCTTGCTCCCCAATTCCTAGCTGAATAACTTTTGCTAAGGGATCACACCTCTCTGAGCTTCAGTTTCTTCATTCATGGAATGGACCTGAAAATTTTTAGGGTTAGGAGATTCTGAGATGAGCTGCGCTTTGTCCCAGCCCAGGGCTTGAGGCAGGGTAGCGGCTGGACAAGCATTAAGGACATAGGTACACCACTTTACGTAGCCATTCAGACCTGGGATGGGGAGAATGGGTCAAGGGACCCTGATGGACTCAGTTGCCCTGTAGGTCACCCTGGCTCATATGCAGGGCCGCCTGCCGGGCCCCATGGCAACGCGGCACACAGAGACATCAAACAGGCCCTGCCGAGGAAGTCCCACGTCACTGTGGTTAGGGTGGCTCCTCCCAGCCCAGCCCCCGGCTGGCGCTGCGCTCCTCCTTGTCAGTCAGGGCCCCTGCCTCCTGTCACCCTGGTGACAGGCTGTGTTATGGACTGAGCTGGGATCCCACCACCTGCCCCCTCACTAGGGCACTAGTCACTCCCCACATCCGGAGGACATTATGCAGTGGCCCCAGTTCACTGCCACTAACCCTTTCATTCAACCGCCCCAAACTGGCATCGGGAGCAGCAGGAAAGCTCTGGTCAATCCACCTACAGTTCAGAGGGCCAGAGAGGCCCCAGGGACCTATGGGGTCCCCCAGCAGGGGGCCTGAAATCCCTAGGGCAGGGTCCATCAGGGTACCTGCCAGCTCCTCGGGCAGGGGAGGGGTGAGTGAGATAGGAATAGCCCCCCAGGCCTAGCCCAGCCCCTACCCGGGAACTGATTCACCACCTACCCAGCACCAGATGACATCAGGGTCTGGCGGGCCACCCTCACTTGGCACCAGGCCAAAATGGGGGTGCCCCCGTGGTGTCACAGAAGGCTGCCTTCTCCCCTCTGACTGGGGCCTGGCAGGCGCAGGGTTAAGGACGGGCCCTCCTGGGGGTCTCCCTCCATCCCACCCCCCACCCTTTTCCCGGGGATTTCGGGCCCCAGCCCCTCTGACGTCACTGGGGGTTGCTATGGCAACTGCCCGAAGTTCCCAAATAAAATTACCGCGGGCGGGTTAAGTTTCCTAGGAGGCAGCAGACGGGTAAACAATGGCGGTGGCAGGCGGGGCCGGCGAGGGGCTGTCTCCCCCTCCCACTCCTCATTCTGCTGGGACAAGGAGGGGGGGTCCCCAGGGCGAGGAGGAGGTTCCCCTCCCCGACCGGGTCCCGAGAGCCCACGAGCACCCGGGGCACTGGCGCACAGACCGGGGACAGCGGGGCCACGGCCGAGATGAGCAAGGGGGACCTCAGAAGGGAGGCTGGGGCGGCGGGGAACAAAGGAGGGACCTGAGGCCTGGGCTCCGCCCTCTGCACACCCTGCCTCCCCCCCACCCTATCCCCAGCCGGCCGCCAGTCCAGCTGTGGCTGCTCCCAGCTGCCTGGCTCCCCACATCTGGCGGGCTGCGCGCTCACTTCCTGTCGCCCTGGCTGCCTGGAGGGAGGTAAAAATAACCCTCCCCCTCCCCCTGCCGGCGGGCGCAGACGGCGGATCCTCCTGGCCTGGAGGAGGCCGAGGCCGAGCCGCAGCGGGGGAGAGGAGCCCCCCTGAGGCCGACTCCCGTCCCTCCCACTGCCTCGGTGTCCTGGGAGGAGGGGCGCAAAGGAGGTGGCACAGATCCCAGGCTGCAAAAGAGGGCTGAGGAGTCTATTGCCTTAAGAAGGCCCTCACCTGGGCCACCAAGAAACCGAGGAAACCGTTGCCTCGAAGTCCCATCCCCTACCCCATTACACCTCTATTCCCCCGCAGAACTGTAAGCAACATGCTTTTAGGTTCCAACTGGGGGTCACCCACTTATTAACTGTATAGATATGTTCAGTTTAGTTGCTCAGTCGTGTCCGACTCTTTGCGACCCCATGAACTGCAGCACACCAGGCCTCCCTGTCCATCACCAACTCCAGGAGTTTACTCAAACTCCTGCTAGTGATGCTACCCAACCATAAAAAGTAAAAAGTAAAGTCGCTCAGTCGTTTCCGACTCTTTGTGACCCCACGGACTGTAGCCTATCAGGCTCCTCTGTCCATGGGATTTTCCAGGCAAGAGTACTGGAATGGGTTGCCGTTTCCTCCTCCAACCCAACCACAGAGGGAGAGAAAAAAAAAAAAAAAAACAACCTCTAGGCCTCAGTTTACCTGTCTGTAGAACAGGGATGATAGTAGTACCTACTTCGGAGGGTATTTGCTCCATCTTTGTTATATTATCATTTCCCAAGCCCAGAGTCCCCTAAGACCCTCAAGTACTCTTGCCAGATAAAATACAGGACACCCAATAAATCTGATTTTCTTTGAATCATTTCATATCCGTATGTCCCATGCAATAGTTGGGCCATCTTTCTATGAAAAAAAATTTTTTTTTACTTGCTCTATAACTGAAAATCAAATCTAACTGGATCTCCTGTATTTTTCTTTGCTAAATCTGGCAACTGTATTTCTGAGCCATCATCATCTCTGGCATGAAAACACTCCAACTCTGGTCTCCCTTGTCTCCTTGCTTCCAGCCTTACTCCATCCATTCTCCAGAGAGAGCCAATTAAACCCAATCACATTTCCCTACCGTCCACTGCGAAAAGTTCCTCTGTGGTCCGTCTTGTCACCTACAAGACCTTGCTTGTCAGGTTCCCACCTTCTTTCCAACCTGCCTTTCACACCCACTTGTCAACCGCCAGCTTGTTGAGATCCTAGGCCACCACCCCCTCCAGGAATCCTTCCTCACCTCCTGCCATGACCCTCTGACTTACTCCGACTCTAAACACTTCTGTCTCCCCACTCAACCATTTGAATGATATAGTCAAGAAAACAAACGTTTCTTAAATGATGCCAAGGTAACCAGGGTTGGGGGTGGGGAATGTACCTGTCCATCCAACCTCAGTGTTGTTACCTACCCTTCCCCACCCCATGGGATCTGGGCCCCAGGAATCCCCTCAAGCAGCTCCCTTAGGGGTCCTGTGGGCAGCTGGATGGCAGCTAGTATGGGTCCTAGGAGCCTAGAGTTAAGTGATGCTGGCTCTTGGGGGACTCTCTCCTGCCCTCGAGTAGCTTGGAAGCCTGGAAAGGCACGTTGCACAGCCTTGCATCAACAGCCCCCAAGGAGCCCACCTGGCCCATCTAAGCTCCAGTGTGGACTCATAGCCTTGCTGGAAACTCCCACAGATATGACCGCCCCCAAGAGGAGGCATGCACCCCCCTGAGAGAAGCGTAGGAGCCCAAGTCACCCTGCCTGGTTTCAAGCTTGGTGCCCTGCCTCCTCTGGCGAAGGATTGTGCCTCTCTGTGACTCAGTTTCCCCATGTGTCAAATGGGAATACCAGTGGACTGTCAGAGGGCTATTGTGAACATTAGGTAATGTCCGTAGTGGTAAAGAATCTACCTGCCAATGAAGGAGATGCACGAGACACCTGTTCCATCCCTGGGTCAGGAAGATACCCTGGAGGAAGAAATGGCAATGTACTCCAGTATTCTTGCTTGGAAAATTCCATGGACAGAGGAGCCTTGAGGGCTATAGTCCATGGAATCACAAAAAGTCAGACACCACTGAATGAGCACGTGTGTAGAACACAGCTTGGAACATAGAACGTGCTCACTGCTAGCTACTCTGGGGATGGGGGGATGGTGAAAAGTCAGAAGCCCTGATCACAGCCCTCCTGACCCCCACCCCCAGGTCGGCTCCCCAAACCCCTATAGGAAAATGGTTTCGACCTCCTGACAGTAGCTCTAACCTAACTTCTCAGGGTTCGTGTCACCCCACAGAGAGTCCCTAGTGCCATCCCCTGGCTCTGGCATCGGCCTCCTGAGAACCAGAGACAGGTCTGCCTTGAGGACCCTCTGTTCTCCCCCATCCCCAATCCCGCTGCCAGTGAACCACCATCTCCTTCGCCCTCATCTCTTATGTCAACCAGGACTGTAGACCTGATCTGAATCCCTAGTCTGAGTAAAGCCACCGGGTCCCGGAGCCTCTCACCGCTCCCACCCGGCTGGAGGCTCGAACCCGTGTCCTCGAGCGCAGACCGGGCGGGGAACCAGCGGCAGTTGCCAGGCAACGCGCTGTTTGTTGGCGCGGGGGGCGGGGCCGGCGCGCACGGTGACTCACAGCGGCGTGATGCTGGCGGGCGCCGCGCCCGGCAGCCTGGAGGGCGGCCCGGCCCAGGCTGGCCCCGGCGGCTGGAGGGGCCGGGCGGCGGGGGCGCCCCAGCCTCCAAGTGGGCGCCCAAGGCCGATTGGGAAGTGGCAGAACAAGTCCCGGCTGCCGACATCGGTTCGATTTTCTGCCCAGCCTCTCACTCTCGGGTGTGACTTAGGTGCTCCTTGCCTCAGTTTGGTCATCAGCAAAATGGACGCGACGTTACAGGCTGCAGTAACCCATTACTGGGCTACAAAACATCAGGGGTTATTACATATTTACACTGTCGGGCATCACTTTGTGCTCTGACTCGGTTTGATCTTGTATCTTTGAGCAAACTTCATAATCTCACCGAGACTCAATTTCCCCATCTGTTAAAGTAGCAAGGACGTCTCACCTCTCCGGTGGTTTGGAGATTCCACGAATCAGTAGTGAGACAATAGCTGGCGTATCTCAGTACCAGGGGTCTGCCCTCCGCCCCACCAAGGACCAGAGGGACTGTGGGAAGTTTTCTTCGTGGCCTGAGCCATGTAGGGTGGGGAGGGCAGGCGCCCCGGAAATAAATGAGTGTGAATCACAGGCCCAGGGTAGGGTGGCATGAACCTGGCTGCTGGGGCCCCAATCCTGAAGTTGGCGCTGGCAGCACCTGCTGCAAGGGGGCAGGAGGGAGGCCTGAGCGTGAGTCACTGCCCAGCAATGAGGAGTGAGTCACGCAGGGCGTGGTCCCCCGGCAGCCCCCCCACCCCAGCGTCCCAGCCGCTCCCACAAAGGCCCTTTGAGAAAGTTCCCCACCCCCCTCCCCCAGACTCTGGGCCCTCTGGGGGAGACTGTGCTGTGGGGCCAAGGCCCTAGTGGGCTGCCCCCAGGACCCCCGCATGGGCCGCGGAGGCGCCAGCCTGCTTCTGCAATGTCTGTGAAGAGTCACCGTGGGCAGCAGAGCGTCCCCAGAGAGGGGGCTTTTAGGTTGCCTGAGTCACTAGGGGGACAGTGAAGGGTCACACGCATACAGTGGGTAAAGTTGAGTCAGGCTGTCTGGTTGGGTGTGTGGGCCAGGGCCCTTGGAATCAGGCTTTGAAGGCATCATTCTTCCTACCCCAGGAGAGCCTGCAACTCAGGGAAGCCCATGACTTCTGGTAGGAAATAAGGGTACGGGCGAAACATCTCGGTATATCTCCCTGACTTTGCTAGCCCTCCACCTAGGCATCCTCTCCTTGCTGTCCCTCTGTTTTTTGGGGGGGTATTGGGATGGGGGGGATAGGAGGGTGGGGTTTGGCCACATAGTGTGGCATCCAGGGTCTTAGTTCCCGGACCAGAGACCGAACCTGCCCCTCCTGCAGAAGAAGTGCAAACTCTTAACCACTGAATGGCCAGGGAAGTCCCAGTTGTCCTTCTTAAGCTTGGTGTGGGAAGGACAGCAGGGCCTGGACTAGGCTGAGAGCAGAGATCCACTGAGGGCAAAATTTATGGGGATACCAGAACACTCAGCGTGTGGGTGCTCAGTTGCTTAGTCGTGTCCGACTCTTTACGATCCCGTGGACTGTAGTCTGGCAGGCTCCTGTGTCCATGGGGATTCTCCAGGCAAGAATACTGAATTGGGTTGCTGTGCCCTCCTCCAGAGGGTCTTAACCCAGGGATTGAACACACATCTCTTATGTCTCCTGTACTGGCAAGCAAGTTCTTTACCAGTAGTGCACCTACTTACTAAAACATCAAGATTAAATATTTTCTATAACAACTTTATTGAGATAAAATTCACATACCATACAGTGAATCTTTTTTATGTACAATTTTTATTATTTTTTTTGGCCACAATGCTTGGTTTGCAGGATCTTCGTTCCCCAATCAGAGATTGAACCCACACCCCCTGCAGTGGAAGCATGGAGTCTCAAACCACTGATCTGCCAGAGCAGTCCCCAATGAACCTATTTAAAGTAAATAATTCAATGTTTTTAGTATATTCATAGAATTGTGTAACCTTCACATTTTCATTAACCCCCCCAAAGAAACTCAATACCCATAGGCGATCACTCCCCAGATGCCCCCATCTCTCCCACCCCCTGTACCCCTACACTCCTTTCTGTCTCTATATACGAATGGACTCATACAACTTGACTTAATCACTAGCTTCATTCACTTTTCAAGATGTGTTCAAGTTGTGGCTTGTATTGCAACTTCATTCCTATTGATTGCCAAATCATATGTGGTATAGATACGCCACATTTTTTAAAATCCATTCATCAGTTAATGGACATTTGGGTGTTTTTCACTTTTTAGCAAACAAGAATAATGTTGCTATGAACATTCGTGTACACACTTTTGTGTGGGAAATCAAATAATAGACAGGGTTTGATAGGGTGGGGATTAGGGAAATGTGAGTGAGGTGAGTCATCAGAGGGCAAAATTGAGTCCTGTCTAGATTTGTGCTTTACCAGTGAGGTTGCCACTTGTCACTTGGCTACTGGGCAGCTGAAACCTGGCTGTTCCAGACTGAGATATGTTGTAAATATAAAGCTTGTTTTCAAGAATGTGAAATATCTCAAGAATTTTTTAAAAATCTTGATTACATGTTGAAACCATGCTATTTTTGGATATGGTCAGGTTAAATCGAATATATTATCAACATTCATTTCACCTGTTTCTTTTTACTTTTTGTAAGGAGGCTACTAGGGGACATTTCTGGTGGTCTAGCAGCTAAGATTCTGAGCTTCCACTGCAGGGGATACTGGTTTGATACCAGGTAGGGGAACTAAGATGCCACATGCCACTCACTGTGGCCATAAGACCCCCCTCCAAAGCAAGAACAAGCAAACCTGTAATGGGGCTACTAAAAAATTATTTTATTCCACACGTGGCAGCTCACATGTGTGGCTCTGTTGTTATTGTTTAGTCGCTAAGTTGTGTCTGACTCCTTTGCAACTCCATAGACAGTAGCCCCCCAGGCTCTTCTGTCACTGGGATTTCCCAGGCTCAGGAGTACTGGTGTGGGTTGCCATTTCCTCCTCCAGGGGATCTTCCCAAGGTTTGACCCAGGGATCAAACCCAAATCTCCTGCATTGGCAGGTGGAGTCTTTACTACTGAACCACCAGGGAAGCCCATTCGTGGCTTTAAAAGTATACAGCACTTTTGTTGGAGAGTGCTGGGCTTGTTGCCTGTTTCTTTCTCTCCCTTACTTCTCAAGGGGGTGCTTGATCACACTAAGTGGTGAGTCAGGCCAATGCTCCCAGTCACCTCTGTCCTCGACCTCTATACAGAATGTGTCACCTTTGGGGAGCTCCCTTGCAGTCCAGTGGTTAGGACCCCATGCTTCCACCGCAGGGGGCACGGGTTGGATCCCAGGTCAGGGCACTAATATCCCATATGACGCACAGTGTGGTAAAAAAAAAAAAGCCACACAAAAGAATCTGTTACCTTTGCCTACTTCCTCCTTGGCCGCAGGACACTACATTCTCCTGGTGGCCTTTCTCCTCCTCTTCCTCAGTCTTTTGAAATGCCTCTCAAACGCTCTCCTCCCCAGGCATAGCTTTGGTCACCACATGTTGATGACCTTCCTCTCCAATCATCTCCTCGAGGGGGCCCTCAGGTGTCTCTGACTCCGTCTGCTCATCCTTCCTCCGTGGTTCCTCGGCCTCCACACTTGGTCCACCCCTAAGACCTGTCTGCCTCCTGAAGCTGCCTGTTTCCACCTGTTCCCCGGGGCCTCTGTCCTAATTCAAGCCGGTGGACAGCCAGCCACATGAGTCTCCCTGTTGGCCCTCTGCTTCCACTCATGTCCTTGTTGCTGTGTGCTTGCCCTGGTGGACCTGCTGATCACCTCCCACTAAATCTGCTACATCATGATTTCAGACAATGGTTACACAACTTGCATGCATATGTCAAAACTCAGAGAACCACGTAAAGGCAGAATTTTACTCTATGTAAATAATACCTCAATATATTTAACTAAAAATAGAAACCCAGACTTCCCTGGTGATCCAAAGATAAAGAATCTGCCTGCAAATGCAGGGGACACGAGTTCAGTCCCTGATCAGGGAGTATTCCACATGCTGCAGGGCATCTAAGCCCGTGTGCCGAAACCACTGAAGACCCCGTGCCCTAGGGCCCGGGCTCTGTAACAAGAGAAGCCACTGCAATGGAAGCTCGAGCACTGCAACTGGAGAGTAGCCGCCACTCACCACAGCTGCAGAAAGCCCACGCACAGCAATGAAGACCCAGCACAGCCATAAAAAATAAAATAAAATTTAAAAAAATCTTCCAAATCTTCACACCCTACACTTATAACCAAACCCCTCATTGACCACCAAGGCTCTGCATGATCTCACCCCCTCCAGAAGCCTTCCCTGATTGCACCTCATCCTCCAGACTGGCCCCACGCCTCCCCAACACTCCCTTATCCTTCTGGCTTTCAGCACTGAAAACTCTTCATTGCAGTTGGCTAGCTACGTGACTGTCTGCCCCACCTCACAGTGGCAGGCAGGTGCATGCCACGTCATTTTGTTCACCAACATGTCAGAAATGTAGTGATCATCAATACGTCCAGACAACAGTCTGAGACTCTCCTCTCAGTGCTCCAACATATAATGTTCAAAGGTGATAGATTGGACTTCCCTGGTAGTACAGTGGCTAAGAATCCACCTTGAAATACAAGAGACATGGGTTTGATCCCTGGAAGATTCCACATGCTATAGGGCAACTAAGCCCACGTGCCACAACAAATGAGCTTGAGCTCCAGTAGCCCTTGAGCCACAGCTACTGAGACCACGTGCTGCAACTACTGAAGCCTGTGCACCTAGAGCCTGTGCTCTGCAGTAAGAGAAGCCACTGAAACGAGAGGCCCGCACACCACCCCCCACAAAGAGTAGCCCCTGCTTGCCTCAGCTAGTGAAAGCCTGCGCATAGCAATGAAGACACAGTGCAACCAAAAAATTTAAAAAACAGAGTGATGAAAAAAAGAACAAGATAAAGCAAGGGGGTGGGATTTTAACAAGGGGCATCTGGGAAGGTCTCACTGAGGACATGATATTTAAGTAGAGGCCTGAAGGAAATGAGGGCAGCAGCCTTGTGGGTACCTGGGGGAAGAGTCCTGAGCAGAGGGAATGGCCAGTGCAAAGGTCCTGAGGCTGGACAATACCCTGTGTGTTTGTACAACAGTGAGGAGGCCCATGTGGCTGGAGCAGAGGGAGTGAGGGAAGGAGGAGAGGAGGTGAGGCAGGGAGGGGACAAGAAAGATATAGTGTGCAGGCCTGTGGGGAGGACTTGGGCTTTTGGTATGAATGAAATGGGAGCCATGGAAAGTTTTGAGCAGAGAAGAGACTAAGGCTGGTGCCGTTGGGCCATGGTAGAACGGACTGTGTGAGGTTGGAGCACAGGGAGAAGGAGGTGGCAACTGCATAGGTCCAGGGGAGAGATTACAGTGGGGTGGTCCTGGGTGGGAGCTCTGGAGCGGGTAGGATGCCTTTAGAAGAGACAGTAACTGAACTTGTTAATGGATTGCATTTGTTAAGAAGGGTTTTGGCCGGAGCAGCTGGAAGAATGGAGCTGCCGTTTCCGGAGACAGGGAACATGGCTGGAGAAGCCGGTTTGTGGTTGAGTGAACTAGCTCCCAGCCCAGGCCTCACATGGACCTGGAGAGTCACTGCCGGGACTCCAGTGGGATGCGGAGGAAGGTGTGTTCACAGCCTGAGCCTTGCCTAGGCACACATCTGGGCACATACGGACACCACCCAAGACCCCCACAGCCCGGCAGACCCAGTCATAGCCACAACCTTGCAGTGGGGTCCTTGGGGACTGGGGCTCAGGGACTGATGGAGTTGAGAAGACCCTTTTGGTTGACACACCCACCAGGGCTACATCTGGGTCCCTGAGGCGACCCCCCCCCCCCCAGGGGACAGGAGGTGACATGGGGTGGAAAATCTCTCAGGGAGAGGTTCAGGAAGGACCGCTGGCTGAGTCACAGCCATGGGTCCCCTATGAGTCAGCACTGGCAGGGGCCCCAGAACTAGGGTCTGGGGTGGGGCAAGCAGTTCCCACGCCAGAAGGAACCAGGCCGCTTGGGCACTGGGGCTTCCCCCTCTGCCCCTCCCATCCTGCAATGGGCTCCGAGGGATATTCAGAGGACTTTGGGGTAGGGGGTGGGACTAACCACTGGGCCAGGATCCAGGAGTCCTCTCTCCTGATCTGACCCAGCTCAGGAATGACGAGGCTGCCCACCCAGCTTGTGTTGCAGCAAGAAGGAGCAGAGCTAGGCCTTAAGAGGGGCCCCGTGCGAGTAAGATACTGCTTGGGACGTCAGTTCTAGAAGGCTTTATTTAAGAATAGTTTGTTTCTGCAGGGGCCCCTTCATTTTGGCAGTAGCGATTCCAGCCTGGGGGCGGGGTTGGGGGGGGCGGTCTATGCAGAGTCCTCAGCGGCTAGGGGGAAGAGGGAATTGAGAGCCAGCGCGCTCCCGCAGCCGGAGGGCTCTGGAGTCTGCTGCCCCCTGCTGCTGGCTGTGGGAAGTTCAGCGGGCTGAGTGCTGCTTCAAAAGGACCCTGGGAGATGGGGAAAGACCTTGCACGGAATCCCAGCTCTGCAGCCTACAGGCTGTGCCTCACTGGGCAAACAGCAGTCCCTCTCTGGTCCTCAATTGCCCGTATGTAAAAATCACAATATTCACTTCATGGGCTTGCTAGGAAGAGTCTGCGATAACTGGGATTGAATGAAGACATTATTTCAATGCAATATTTTTCAGTTAGAATGGGGAGGGTACATAAGGAACATCCACAAAGCTGTCTCCACTTACTGAGGCCCAATTACTGTTTACTCGCATTCTCTTCCTTCTCCTCCAGGGAATTAGTCCCTATTTGCAGGGAAGTCACTTTTTACTTTCATGCACTGGAGAAGGAAATGGCAACCCGCTCCAGTGTTCTTGCCTGGAGAATCCCAGGGATGGTGGAGCCTGATGGGCTGCCGTCTATGAGGTCGCACAGAGTCGGAGACGACTGAAGTGACTTAGCAGCAGCAGCAGCAGCAGCAGGTACAGAGTAGGGCTGAACCCCAAAGGCCTCTGGGGGACTCCCAAGGGAATAACCACCCTCCTGGGCCTGCTGGAGCCTGGCTTTCTGGGCTGAGACCTGAGGAAAGAAGGCAGGTGTGGGAAAAGGAGACTTATCAAAGAGAAACTGAGGCAGGACATCGAGGGGGCTGAAGGGGAGGGCCGTTGCCTGGTGGAGCAGGCCCCTGGCCCCACAAGGGTTAAGGCCTGGGTTTTGGGGAGGTGAGGGGCTCGAAGGTTTCCTTTACCCCATCTTAGACTGGGGCAGGGAAGAAATACACAGAATGAGAAACTGGTCAGCTCAGTCCTGGGCCATGAAGTTCAGCTGGCACCACAGACTGTCCTGAGGTGACCTCTTTCTGCCAGTCGAGGAGGCCACGGCAGGCCAGCATTGTGTGTATTAATGGGAAGTACAAGAGGGGACCTGTGTGCAAATTCCTGGAGGGATCCTCCAGCAGTGTACTGTTGCTGCTGTGTGTGCCCATGTTCCTGGTGTGTGTGTGTGACCATGGGGGCTCTGTGTAAGCATCTCAGGGGGATCAGGGGAGCCCCACCCCATCCACAACTTCTGAGTCCATCTCCTGTGTGTGACCTCTGTACCTGGCCTGTGTATTTACAGTGGATGGTCCCAGGTACACATGGCCCCAAGCATCCCTGTATTTTGTGTGTCTTTATGGATCCTGTGGGCTTCCCGGGTGGCACCAGTGGTGAAGAACTTGCCTGCCAATGCAGAGATATAAGAGATGCAGGTGTGATCCCATGGTTGGGAAGATCCTCTGGAGGAAGGCACGGCAACCCACTCCAGTATTCTTGTCTGGAGAATCCCAAGGACAGAGGACACTGGCAGGCTATGGTCCATAGGGTCACGTTTCAGTCAGACACGACTGAAGCGACTTAGCACTCATGTGTGGACCCTGTAACCCTAGGACCTGCCCGGGGAAGGGGGGACTTTGTGGGTATGAGTGTTGGTTCTGTGAATTCCTGTGTGGCAGGAATTGTGCATATATTTATGCCCAGTGTGTACAAGAGGGATTGTGCATATATTTGTATCTCTGTGAACTTTGTGTGTCTGTGTGTACCCCTGAGATTGTGTACCTGACACGTCTTATGGGTGTATTTCTGTTCTGTGTATACATCCACGTGTGCTGAACTGTTGTGTGTCAGGGTGTTCCCATGGCTGTGCACCTGATGAGTGGGGAGGTGTGTGGGTTCTGTTTACACTGGTATGTCCGTGTACCTTGTGTGAGCCCCTGGGCGTGTGTGCACGCGTTTTGGGGCCGTTCCTGTGAGTCTATTTCTGTGTCTATACTGTCTGTGTATGCCCCTGGGATGCTCTGTGTGCTCGACTTCAGTTCTGAAGACATTCTTCTTGCCCCTTGGATGTGGTGCGTGTCCGTATCCTGCATGTCTCTGTGTGGCCCCAGGTGTCCCTACGCGTGTAGTGGGTTTTATGAACAAGGTTGTGAGGCGGGTGCCCCTGCGTCCTACCATTCCCTCCAGTGGGTTTGTATCTGGAAGTCCCTTGCACACCCTTCCCTGTATTTGTGGGTCGCGTGCCTTTGTGCGCGTCTGCTCCCCGTGCGCCTTTGAGGTCTGCGTGCATCTGGGCTCCAGCGTGTGCCCGCTCGCGCCCCCGTGTCCCCGTGTCCCCTGCGCGGAGCCCGGGAGCTGCGTCCTGGAGTCCCGTGGGCATCCCCGCTCGCATCCTGGTGCGCCTGGCGGGAGGCCTCGGGGCGCACACGGCCGCGGCTGGACCCACCGCCCGGCAGGAGCGGGGAGGTGGGAGGTGCAGCCCCCTCGCGCACCTGCTCGCGGCCGGGGGGCGGGCGCCCCGGCCTCTGCAGCCCGGCCCTCCATTGTTGCGGCGGCTGGGGAAGGGGGGCGGGGAGGCCTTGGCGGCTTCTCTGTGTCTCGCCTTTCCCGAGAGGGGCCCCCGGAGGACCAGACCCCCCCTCCACAAGGGACGGACCCAGAAGTCCCAGGCCAGCCGGGGGCCGCCGGGGGAGGGCGGGCCGAGATGCCCCTGCGGGGCGGGGACGCAGGCTGAGGGTCGGAGGGGCATGGGTACCGGGCCTCCTGACACCTGACCGTAGGAGGCCCTGGGGCCGGGCGGCGGCCAGCTTTGTTCTTGGGGGAGCAAGGCGGACGGGGGCCTCGGATATCCCGGACCGGGAGAGGCTCCGAGCCGGCGCGCGCGTTCGGGAAGGCGCTCCCGGCCAAGTTCACGGGCGTGCAGGCCTGTGCGGGCCCTGCGGAGACGGATCCCGGCGGGGGCTTCCCGCTCGGGCCTGGCTGCGGTGGCGGGCCAGGGGCGACAGCGGCGCCGCCTGCCGGAGCCCCGGGGCCCTCCGCAGCCACCCCCCCGCCGCTGCCCCCGCCTGTCATTACCGCCGGCTGCAGAGTATTTACCGGGGCCAAGGTTTGCTAACAGGAACACGCCCTCAAAAAGTGGCCGTAAAAAGGAAAAATTGGCCGGGAATCCCACTGCTGGGGAACCCTTTTAAAGAGACAAGGCGCCTTTCACAGGGACCTCGCCCTGGAGGACATGCATTGGGGGCGGGGGGAGGGGACGGAGAAGACCCCTCATTGGCTGATGGGATCTGAGATGTACCCCGGATCCCACTACATTTCAGTTCCATCTCCTTTCCCACCGATTCTCCACCTCCCTGGAGTGCTCACAGATACACTTACAGAGTCACAATTAGATGAAGACCCCAAATCTACACCCTATACTCCCGGATAAATCATCCCCATTGTTACATCACCTGCCAGAACGCTGATGTACACACACAGTCACCCATCATAACACTGCCACGTGGGCACACATCACCCACAATGACAGGAACACCCAGGGCTGACACCTGGGAAAACGTTGCCACAGAGAAACGAAGCTGCCACCGATCGTGGTAGACATATCCTTGCACATAACACTGACACACACACATAGCTTTCTATTGCACACACAGACACTCCTATGCTCACTGTCCCATGGGCACCCACAGGCTGTCATCAGAGTAATCTGACAACCGAAGCTAGGTAAATCCCCCAACACAGGGACAGGTGGACACTATTATTCTCAAGTACTTGGACATGCACACATATATCTCTGTGTGCCTGCCCAGGCAAGGACACACCCAGTCACCCAGGCAAACTGACACACACACACACACAGATAGTAAAGGCCTGCACAGATGATGGACATTTTGACATCAGGTTACAGTAATCTTAATCTACACACATACAGTTAAACTGACCCTCCTAGACAACCATTGTTACACTGTCACCCACAGACAGATATGAACAGTCCAATAGCACCTACACCCATAGTCACCCACCCTGATATTTGATTATACCCTTAGACACCCCTGGGACTTGCCTGGTGCTCCTGCGGCTAAGAATCCATGCTCCCAATGCAGGGGGACCTGGGTTCAATCCCTGGTCAGGGAAATAGATCCCACATGCTGAAACGAAAGATCCCGCATGCCGTGACAAAGACAGAAAATCCCACATGTCACAACTAAGATCCGGTGCAGCCAAAAAAAACACACACTGACCCACAGACACAGTAACACATTTGCAGTGAAAATGACATACAGGAAAAGGACAGAGAGACATGTAGAAATCCACAGTCATCTGAATGCCCACAAATCCGGCACTTGTTTATTGAGTATCTGTTATGTACCAGGGATTGTTCTCTACTGGGGTTATAAGAGATGAAGATCCCTATCCTCCTGGAGCTGAATTTTATACAGGAAAAGGACAGAGAGACATGTAGAAATCCACAGTCATCTGAATGCCCACAAATCCGGCACTTGTTTATTGAGTATCTGTTATGTACCAGGGATTGTTCTCTACTGGGGTTATAAGAGATGAAGATCCCTATCCTCCTGGAGCTGAATTTTTAGTGAGGAGGGGTCAGGGGGGCACCATCATCAGATGACACAGACCACAGTCACCCACAATGACATTGACAGACACCAGACACCCATGTACACCAGCTCACACATCGACCTGCAATTACCCACAATCACACTGACGTCCACACACAAACAGAAGCCCACGGGAGTGCCAACACACACAACTGGCGTAGAGACAGCCAGCCACCCATTATGGCACATGCCTACCTGAACTAACGGACACCCACAGACCCCCTAAAATAGCCCACCAAAGTAGCTTTTGGACCCTCAAGCCCATCACAGCCCCCAAGTAACAGGCCCATAGGCAGTTGCTGCCTACATTTTTGCAGACGAGGCCCATCCTGACCGAGACCCAGGGTCACTCTGCACTACAAACCTTGGTAGAAGTGTCTGAATTTCTCATTAGCCTGTCCCAGGCCCCTCCACGGCCCCCAACCCCAACTCCAGGGAGGCTTCTTGCTTCCCCCAGCCCTAGCCCCACATCTGGTGGGCTTGAGAAGGAACCTCAGGTTCCTGGCTGAACTGGCTGCCCTCAGGGTCCTGAGCGGGACAGACAAGCCCCTTGTCTGAGGACGTGGAGTCAAAAGCCTGAGCAGCCAGCAAGTGGAGAGGAAGCCTGGGGAGGGCGGGGTGGCAACCTGAGAGGCCGTGTAGGTATCATGGAAATGAGGGGCCCCCTGCCTGCCAGTCTAGACAGACTGGGCCATCAACGAGACCCCACATGGGGACGCCTATGTACACTGCCACTGCACGTTCCATAATGGGCTCTTTGTCTGCCAGGCTCTGAGCACCTCCTCCTCCGTGTGTTCCCCGCCCCCAGGTCCTGTGCACACACACACAAGGGCACAGACACAGGGACATATGTACACTGGGACTCAGGAGGGGCACACAAGCCACTAGATACCCCTGGAAGCCCTGCATCTCTAACCTTGTGCTCCTCCCCGCTCCCACCTTCCACACCAGCACCTTGTTCTTCAACTTGACAGCAGAGCTGCCTCCACCCATTGCCTGCCCATCTGGCTCCACTGGGACCTCTCACCTCCGACCCCTGACCCCAGGCCCCATGCCAGCTGCTCTGCCTTCCTGAGCTTAGGATGAGGGTTGGGGTGGGGATAGGCTCTGGGTCAGCCTGGCTGCTGAAAGGCTGCCCCCCACCCAGTCATTCCCAGCCCAGACAGGCCCTCCCAGCTGCAGTGTGGGGGTCCCAGGGATAAGGAGGAGAAAGAGGCAGGGGCCCCGGGTTGGGGGTGGGAGGAGACGGCTCCCTGCCTCCCACCCTGCTGGGCTTCAAAGTCAGACTGGAGGCCCCCTCAGCCCTCGAGAAGGCCTCAGGACACTTGGCGGGAGGAACACTCAGCCGCCTGCTGAAGGGCCCCAGGTGCAGACAGAGAGAAGGAGACAGACCTAAGGCCGCCTTTCACCAAAGGGCAGCTCCAGACGTGGAGGGGACAGGCGGAGGGACACAGGGGAGATCAGGTGGCAAGGGCAAGACACAGGTGACCCCAGACAGCCAGGGATGGGCGCACACAGCAGGGCTGGGGACCCAGACTGATAACAGCCTGCGAGGGGCACAGGCAGACCCAGACAGGAGGACCCAGATACCAAAGGGCAGCTCCAGACGTGGAGGGGACAGGCGGAGGGACACAGGGGAGATCAGGTGGCAAGGGCAAGACACAGGTGACCCCAGACAGCCAGGGATGGGCGCACACAGCAGGGCTGGGGACCCAGACTGATAACAGCCTGCGAGGGGCACAGGCAGACCCAGACAGGAGGACCCAGACAGACAGCAAGGGCGGGAAGCCTATACCCACCACGACAGAGAAGGGAGACAGTCAGACCCCAGGTTATGTCCGGACAGCTTCTCTCCCATAGGGTGGGGCTGGGGGCTGCAGGCCTGGGGGACCTCTCTTTGATCCCAAGGCCCATTCTCTGGTCCCAGCCCTGCCTTCCTGAGTTGAGCAGACCCGTTACTAGGACCTACCTGAAGTAGGTCAAAGCTAAAACCCTCAGGGAAAGGAGCAGTGGGGTCCCAGGAGGCCCCCTCTCCCACCCCCAGCGCACTGTGGCCACGGTGCCTCTCCATGACCTGGCATTCTAACCTCTAGGTCGTTAAGAACCGCTGAGAGTTCTGGTCCAAACTCTCAGAACCTCACCTTCCTCATTGATAAAACCTCACCTTCCTCACTGATAAAACCTCACCTCCCTCATTGTATCCTAATAACAGGGTGAGGGCTCTGGAAGGCGGGTGCATGGTCCTTGGGTGAGGAGGCTCCGCGCGGAGCTCCAGACGTGTGGGAACCGGACTGGTCCCGGGTGGGCGAGAGGGCGGGCCCTGGGGAACGCGATCCAGGTGGGGGGCGGGTCTTACGGGAGTCGGGCTCCGAGGGGTCCCCGGCGGACCTTCGCAGAGCTGAGATTCCTGGGAACGACCTTGGGGACGCGTAGGGACGCGGTCTCTGGGGGTCTGGGCAGGAGGATTTGAGAGGCCCTAGAGGGCGGGGGCTCCCGGAGACAGCTGTAGATGGGAGGCCAGCGGAGGTGGGCTCAGAGGGCGAGGTCCCGGGGCGGGCCTTAGAGAAGCTGGGTGGGCTCTTGGAGGACCGGCTAGGAGGTTGGGGGTGGGACTGGAGTCTGTGGCTTGCGAGGGGCAGGTCTCTGGAGGCTGGCTTTAGGTGGGGATCTCGAGGGTGGGGCTCCGAGCGCAGCGCTGCCTCGGGCCGCCCGTGCGGAAGGTCATTTTTGGGTTCACTTAAGCTCAGCACACCTGGGGGCTCTGGTTTGCCTTAAGTGTTACGACAAGCGGTTCATCCTTTGGGGCTCGATATTGAACTGAATTGAAATGGAAGGGGACTGGAAATTTGAAGTCCAGGCCGTTCTCTGGCGAGGGGGTGGGTCCCAGACCTCCCAGACCCAGGGAGGTGGGGAGCAGCCTCCCCTGAGACTGCGCGTGGGGGCACCCGAGGGGGTGGGCGGCTAACTCTACAGCGGCCCCTGGAGGGAGGGACTGGGGACCGGGTTTGAGGGTGAAGAAATGGGGAAGGGCATTAACGGGGCAACCCTCGCGTGGTTATACGCTTGGGCCCCGGTCTGATTCCGACAAGGGCCTAAGTTTGGAAGCCCGGGACCCTCTGCGATCCTCTAGCTTCGCCCTGGTCCAACCGGCAGTTGGACCCACAGGCGGGCTAGGCAGCGGCCCCACCTCGGGGCTCGAATTTGCAAAGTGCAGACTCTGACAACCCAACCCCCCCACCACCGTGGGTTGTTGTGATTATAAACCATTGTGTCCGGAACACGGTGAAGCTCACTGAAGGTATTACATTGTATTAAAATGACTTGTTTATCTCTCCGTTGCATCCATGCCCCCGGGGCCAGAACCACTTGGCCTCCAGACCTCTTGGGGCCACTTGGAATCCCTCCCCTGCCTCTCGCTAAGGGTGCTCTCTGGCCTGTTTCCCAAACTGACAATTGGAAGAAATATGCACCTTTGAGGGCCCTTTTGAGAATGCTTTGACTAAGTGGGTTAGAAGCCCAGCGCCCACTGCTGCTATATTTGCATAGCAAAGGTGACAGAAGTATCTGCTGTTATTATTACTTAGATTTATCTCCTTTTTCCGTGTCCTGGAGCAGGGAGTTGGCTCCTGCTAACTGTTTTCTGACTTAATAGATTCTCTAAGTCTCTGATTCCCTTGCCCTCTCCTCCCTCACCCTACCCGGTTCCTTGACCCCTCAGCCTCCACTCCCGCCCCCCAAGGAGTTGCAAGGGTTTGGGGGAACATTCAACCTGTCGGTGAGTTTGGGCAGCTCAGGCAAACCATCGACCGTTGAGTGGACCCCGAGGCCTGGAACTGCCGTCCACCCACCCATCACGACCCCCAACTTTCAGATCTGGGGCGGGGGCAAGGGATTCTGAACACATCCCCTCCCTTAGGCCACAGCGAAGGTCACAATCAACATTCATTGTTGTCGGTGGGTTGTGACAGAGACCAGACCCACCGAGGGATGAATGTCACTGTGGCTGGGCCAGACACAGCCTCGGGGGAATGGGATGGAGGATACAACCCACCCCAGACGCCCCTCTTCCCATCCCCCCAAACTGCTCAGCCAGAACCTGACCCTGACCCTGGCCTCTCACCCCTCGAGGAGGGCTGGATTTGGGGGAATCAGTCCTGGAGGGCTGTGGACAGGAATTACAAGTTTAGGACTGGACAGCTGAAAAACCTTTCTGAGAGGGATTAGGGGGCCCTGCTTCCAGAAGGCTCAGTGAAGCTTTCTTGAATGAATGAATGAATGAATGAGGTGTGTAGGCTGCACGTCACCTCTTCTCTGAGTTCTAGTCTCAGGCCCTGCTTTCTCACCCTCCTTACCTGGTACCTGCAGACCCCTCCTTTACCTTCAGTTGCCCACCTAGTCCCTGATGCCCATTGATCACCTGCCAGTCTGTGTCCCACTTGGGTGACTCGGGGGCACACCGCATCCTCCTGAGATGGAGCGCAGGTCTTATTTGAGAGGGCGATCAAGGTGCTGGCAAATGCTAGGGGTCTCTCCTCTGCCCCGTTAGCCCCACCTGCGCCTATGCTCTCTTCTTCCCCATAATTCTCAGTCTCAAACCCTTTTCCACCCCAGGACCAGGAGAGACTGACCCCACAAAACCTAAGGCTCCTGTAACTGGTGGGGGAGGCAGGCTTTGTGTTTGTCTTTGTGAATAACCCCAGGGCAGGTGGCTTCAAACCCCAGTATGTTCATCAGTTAAAAGGAGGTTCCACTGACAAGGGGTGTGAAAGCTCCCTGAGGGTGACCAGAGCTAGGGGCCTTGGCCCTTGTCCCCCCCCACCCCATAAGTCAGGCCCATCCTCCTTCCAAAGACAGCTGGAACATCAGCAGCTCCCCCTCCCCCCTCCCCCGGTCCAGGAGAAGGAAGAAAGAAGTTACTAAGTTACTGGCTACAGCAATGCTAGTCTTTGGGGTGGAGCTTCCAATGCCCCCACCTGCATCACTCTGGTTCTCCAGGAGGGGTAGACAAGGGTAGCCCTCTCAATGCCCTCTGGGTGGGGTGTGTGGCTGCGTATTGCTGGTGCCCCCTGCAGCCTGTGTCTTGTCACGCCCCCTCACCCCTGGCCTACCCAGAGGCCATGCAGCCCCATGACAGGTGCATTTCTGGGGGAGCTGCAGCAAGCCCCCTGTGACGATAGGGAACCTCCTACAGCCTGCTCCTCCCTCTTCACACCCCCTCGGAGTATAAGGAGGGAACTGACAGCCCAGACTCCTCAGCTCCAGAGAGGGAAGGGAAGGGAGAGGAGGCAGGGGTAGAGAGACCAGCTTGGAGGCGGCTGGGTTTCTCCTCTCTTCTGCCCCTCCATCTGGCACACGGGGCCCAGCCATGGGGACCTTCAACCTGTGGACAGACTACTTGGGTTTGGCACGCCTGGTGGGGGCTCAGCGTGAGGAGAAGGAGCCAGAGACCAGGCTGGACCGCCAGCCAGAAGCAGTGCCAGAACCGGGAGGTCAGCGACCCAGCCCTGAATCCTCACCAGCTCCTGAACGCCTGTGCTCTTTCTGCAAACACAACGGCGAGTCCCGGGCCATCTACCAGTCCCACGTGCTCAAGGATGAAGCGGGCCGGGTCCTGTGCCCCATCCTCCGCGACTACGTGTGCCCCCAGTGCGGGGCCACCCGCGAGCGCGCCCACACCCGCCGCTTCTGCCCGCTCACTGGCCAGGGCTACACCTCCGTCTACAGCTACACCACCCGGAACTCGGCCGGCAAGAAGCTGGTCCGCTCGGACAAGGCGAGGACGCAGGACCCTGGACACGGATCGCGCCGAGGAGGAGGCGGCGGAGGAGGAGGTGCCTGTGCAGGTGGCTGGGGGGACTCGCTGCAGAGGGGGGTCTGCCCTGGGCTGACTTAGAGCCTCTGAGAAATGGGTTAACCCCTGGGCTGACCCACTTCAGAGGGTTGGGTGGGGGACAGAATCCATACATAATAGAAAGCTTAGAACCGTGTTCTAGAACTGTTGCCCCAGTGGGTAAGCTGGGGCTGGGGTTCCCTGTGTGGCCTTGGGCAAGACACTCTCCTTCTCTGGGCCCATAGAGGGAACGTTTTTTTCAGGTGCAGGGTGATCTTAGCAGGGAAGCCGTGGGGACTAGTGATGGGGTCTGGCAACAGGTACAGCAGGGGCTGCAATCTTGTGCGGAATGTAGGCGCCATGTGACCAGAGGGAAACAGCCTCACTTGTCCACTCATTCGCCAGGTGGTTTGTGAGGCTTGTCCTGTGCCAAGCACTGGGCTGGGCTTGGCCCTCAGTGGTAGATAGGAGAGTGACAGTTACAACAGAAACGGGAGTCTAAAGGGAGCACCCGAGCTAGACAAAGCGGTCCAGGAGGGCTTCCTGGAGGAAGTGACTCCTGGAAACCTTATTCAGTTTGGTGAAGTGCTGAAGGGGGTCTGGGCACTGGGGCTCATTAGGGAACTTGGTCAAATTCCGTGCATCTGGGATGGGAGTATGAGTGCACGTAGGGTGGAGGAGAAGGTGTCAGAAATTTCGGGGAAGGGCTTCTTTCTGATTGTCTTGAAGAGTTTGGACTTGGGTACTAGGGAGCTGAGAAAGAGACAAGAGCAGGTCTGTGTATTAAGTGTGTGTTAGACTGTGCCTGTGTTAGACCGTCGCTAATGGGTTGGGCTGTGGGGGTGGATTTGAGGGGGCTGAAAGAAGTTGGTCCTCCAGGCAGAAGTGTCCGAGTTGGCATCAGTTTGGAAGGAAAGAACCATGAGTTTGCTGTGTAGGGGTCACCCCCGGAAGGGTGGCTGGAGGCTCCCTAAGGTCTGCACAGCCACAGAGCGTTCCCTCCATCTTGCTCATCAAATTCGGATTCCAGTTATGCAGGTCTGCGTGAGGCCAGGGCATCTGTACTTCTAACTAGATCCTCTTGACCTCCGTAGCCGGCAGGGTTTGAGTAGCTAGGCTTACATATCAGCAGTTACTATTACAGACTCGAAAGACCTCCGCTTCTGCAGGTTTTTAAGAGAGAAATCCGTTTTAGCAACTTTGGGGAAGTCAGCCAACAGAGGGACTGGTTTGACGGAGCGGTACCCCAGTACTGCCTCTCTCATCACACTGGGGGCCCCTCGGGAAGTCACCAGAAGGGAGGACCCCTTCCCATCCCGGCGGCTGTGCGGGGAACACATGTTAGAAGGGTTGTAACACTGCCCGCGGGAGAGGATAGTATTCCTGCGAGGTCTGACAAGGTACAACTGGGAGAGGGAGGAAGCGGAAGGGACTCAGAGACCTGGTCTCAGAATCTTCCTTTTTCCCCGTGAGCCCGAGGGAACAGGAGAACTTGACTCCGTGGGGGTGGAGTGGGGTCGGGGAGCCGTCCCCACGATATTGGCACGGAAAGGCTGCCTGAGGCTGTCCTCCCTGGAAACTTTCTGAGTGTAACAAATCCGGGGTTCCCGGAGCCCTGCGGCCGCGAGGGGGCAGCACGGCAGGACAGAGTTGGGAGTTTCCGTTGCTTTGTGTCTGGCTCTGGGTCCCACCTGGGACTGCCCGGGGCTGGGAATAGCACAGGGGTGCTAGTCCAGAGGGAGCCTGCAGGTGGCGCCAGAGCCCCGGCAGCTCTGCAGGTTGAGTCGGAACTTCCGGATCATCGAATCATCCCTATTACTAAATGCTTTTCTCCTCCCCCCCAACTCTACTTTTAAAATCTAGGTTCCAAAGGTGCCAGGAAGTCTTCTGGAACTCCTCCCTCTTCCTGCTGCCCCTCTACTTCTGCCTAAGGAGACTGGCGCGGGCAGGATGACGCCTTCACCTGGGGATGGGGACCCAGCCGGGGTTTCAGGGAAGACCCACCCTCCGAGGATCCGCCCCTAGATGGTGCCCTCAGCCTGGGGGCTTGGCAAAGGAGCCGGGTCTGGGACCACCGCCCAAAGCGCCCCCGACCCCGTCACTTAAGGGGGTGGTCCTCAGGCACCCCTGCCCTTCTTCCCCAGCGCTGGGCACCCAGTCAGCGCTCAATAAATGTTTATGAATGAATCAGCGTCATACGAAGCCCGGTCTTGGGACAAGGTATCGTGAACTGCGCCGCTGGGGCTGTCGCGTCCCTCAGCCTCCACATCTTACTCTGATCTCCGGTTTCCCCAACTGCTACTTGGATTTCTTTTCACCCTGGGGCGCTGGGCTGAGGTGCTGGGCTGAGGTGCTTTGGTCCGAGAAATGGCAGCTGTGGGGTTCTGGGGGAGTCGCCCCAGCCCGGCACTTCTGAGCAGACACTTGCAGCGGAGTTAGTGCCATCAATCTCATTCCCATGACTTTTGTGTTTGCAAACTTTTCTGGCCACCTCTTGCATATTGACATGTCAGATGGGTAGAATCCACCACACTGGAGGTGGGGGCCTGATTTGAGGGGGCAATGGAGAAACAATTAGAGGTTCCCCCCATCGTTGTCTTCACCTCAGAAACCCTCAGTGAATGTTTAGGTTACCATCGAAGCCCCAGAAGCTGGGGGCCAGAGTCACATGCCAGGCCCTTCAGAGCAAGGGAAGGACTTCTGGGTTGGGGCAGGGTGAGGGTTGGGGGCCATAAGGAATGGGAGTATGTCCTGGTCGGCTGTGCCAGACAACGCCTTGGGCAAGGGGCACTGTGAAGGCTGTACGTGTTCAGGAGTGGGAGGGGACAGAGGTCCATCCCCACCCAGGGAGTGTGATCTGGTTCTCCTGGGGGGCTTGGCTTGGGGGGATCCCCATCCCGTGTCTGCCTCCTCCACCCCAAGATCTGTTCCACCAGCCTCGAGGGGGCAGCAGGTGAGAAGTGCCAGTCCACATTCCTTCCCTAATCTGAGGGATGGCCTGAGCCTGGTCTCCACCCCCAGCCTACGAGGTCTCCTAGGGTTGAGTGAGGGCAGAATTTGGTCTTCCCAGAATTTGCCCTTGGCTTTGCCACTTGATCCGGGACCTGAGGCCATCTGAGGAGGGCTGTGGTGAGCCAGGGATCAGAGAACACCCTTGAAAGACAGCCTACTCCCCAGGCTTGGAGAGAAAAGGGAAGGAGGAGAAAGAAGGCATGAGGGAGGCCTCCTTAGCAGTGCCAAGGGTTTCACCATGGAGTCAGGGGACACAGTACCCCAGCCACTCTCAGCTACCTACAAATGCTAATTGTATAAGCCAGAGCCACTGGGGCTTGAGACCCAGGGAACGGGGTGACTAGGCACACTTGGTGGGTTCAAGGAAGGGGCTGTCCATTCTGCAGGGTGAAAGGCTGGGGGACTCTGAGCCACCTGAATGGGATGTCCCAGGTATAAGGTGGTGGCAGGAGGGCCCTCCCTGCCTTGGCCCTAGGAATTAGGGTGCAGGACCCACTGGCAGAGCAACAAATTAGTCTTGGGTCTGGTCCACCTAGTGGTGACCTATTTAACAGAAGCAATGTCTTCTGCAAAACGGGTTTGACAGCAGCACTTGGGACTGCTAGTGACAATGTGACCTCACTGGGGCTGTGGTGAGGCTTGGTGGGGCAGGGTGTGCACGCACTTGCCCTCGGCACCCTCCAGGCATTAGCTGTGTCTGCATCAGTAATAATTCCCACCCAGGGTTGCCTTCTAGACCAGGGCTTCTCGGCAGCTTGTCCCACAGAGGAGAGGCAAGGCCGACTCAGCACTGAACTCCAGCTTGGACAGTCCAGATGTCTCAGTGGGCTGATTGGTCCACAGATACTTGTGTGCTGGAATTTGTACACATGCACATCTCTGCACATATCCACCTGCTCCAGGAGAGTCTGACACATGCTAACATGTGGGGACCCCTGGACTCCATCTGGGAGTGGGGGCCCCCGGCAGTACACCAACTTGTCTTCGCAAGGAGCATGAGAAGCAGAAGGAGAAAGAGGTGGTTAGGGAGCTTTGTGGGCAGGCCATCAAGGAACTGAAAAGGCCTCCAACCACAAACAACAGGTCACACGGTCTGAGGTCTGGCTAAGGCATCATTTATTAATGGGCTTCCCAGAAGAAATAAAATGGAAATCCGGTGAAAAACAAGGGTATGACCAACAAAGCGAGCCCTTTTCTCCTCCAGGAAAGAAACAAATTCTGAACCTTCAGTAACCTTAGCTAAGGAGCTGAAATTTGCAAACTCAAGATAAACATCTGGGCAGCCCTGGGCCCCTGGCTCAGAAGCAGCTGGCTTCCTGGGGCCCCAGAAGGCCTGCCACAGGGAGGAGCAGGTTCCTGCCCCACGCAGCTCCCAGGGGAGGCTGATGACAGAGGCAGGGCCTCTTGTGTTTCCCGTGGGAAGCTGACTTCCGGGTCAGCTGAGGAAAGGTTTCTGGGGACCCCAGGACCGGCATGTCAGAAGGTCAAGATAGCAGGATGGGGGGAGCACACAGGGTCTGCAGAGGGATTGTTCCCCACTGTTCGGCAGGACATTTCTGGGGGCCAGTGAGCTTGCAGGAACACACACCACAACCCTAGGCAGTTTGGAGCCAGCTACAGATCCCTCCAGGACTGCTCCCCTCGGGGGAGGGTCCCTGCCCCCTTTGCTGTGTAGGGTGTGGGGGCCTTCCCGGCCGGCTTCACTTTCCGGTAGTAGTTGAGGCGCTTGAAGGTCTCCAGGTCCCGGTGGGCGCTCATAATCAGCCGGCTGGATGGAAACAGGCCTGGGCTGTACCCCACCTCACACTCGGGCACACTGGCCTGCTCACATCGGCTCACTCGCTCATGGGTACTTGGGTCACACCCACATAAGCACAGGCGTGTGCACAGTCCGCATCAGCCTGCTATAGGCAGGCTGTGACCCTTCTAGCCCCTCCTCAGAGCCTGACAACTCTGTGAAGGAGAAGCTTCCCAGAGGCCCCTCACTGGGGGGCCAGCCCAGCCTGGCGCCCCCGGATCACTGGTGCACCAGGCCCTCCATCACCCACCCCAGCCCCATCCCCTCTGCCCGTCCCAGGGACTGCGGGTCCACGGGGCCCAGCCCAGCCCTTACTTCAGGTTGGAGAGCTCCATGACCAGGCCCCGCACGGTGTCTGTCGCGTCCTCTATGCTGGCAGCCTCGCACGTCTTGATCCCCACCTGTGTCCTGGAGGGAAGGGAGGCAGGAGGAGAGGCCTGAGCTTACTGGAGAGCCCCACCAGCCTCCACTGGGGGTGCTCTACTGAGCCTTGAGCCATCACTGGGGGTGCTCTACTGAGCCTTGAGCCGTCTTCTCCAGGGATGAACACCCTTGACAACTATGACACCCCCTCCCACCAGGCAGGGCCCTGATGGCCAACCCCGTGGCTCTACCGCTGAAAGCACACCCAGAATCCAGCCCCTTCCCCCACCAGGTGGCTCCTGTGGGGCAGTTGCCACACCCGCCTTAGCCCCCACCTCCTGCCCTTATATCCTGTCCCCTCAAGTGACTTGGGAGGGGCTGTGGAAATGGAAACTCAGCCCAAATCTCTCCCCACAGCCCTACACCATCCGCCGTGCCTTCAGACCCACCCACTCCCTCTTGTCCCTCTTCCCCCTTGTCCAGCCACACCCAATTCCTGGCCATCCCCGTAGCACTTCTTAGGGCTCTGGAATGTTCTTTCCAGAATGTCTCCTCTGTGGGGGTGGGGGAGGGAGAAGATGGGAGAGGGACCCTCCCTCTCCCTCCCCATCCACCACAGGTTAAAATCTTAACCCCTTCCCTGCTATCTTTTTCTCCCCATCACTGACCAGCTAATAATTTGTCTGTTGCTCACCACCACCCCCCAGCTCCCACCCAACTAGGGAGAAGCTGTGTTTCTCCCCAGTGCCCAGAGCAGGTCCAGGAAGACCTGGCATTGGAGGGCATCAGTGCCTATAGAAGGGGTAGACATGCAGGGCACCACCGTATCTAATAGGTATAGCCTGTGGGGGAGGGGTGCAGAGGGTCATACAGCTTAGCAGATCTCCTGGGCTGTCACTAGAGGGACTGTGGTTCTGCTCCACCTGCTTTAGTCACCCTGAGATGACTGGTCAGCCTGGGGCTCAGTTTCCTGCTTTTTCTCTCTTGGCCAAGGGCCATGGAAGCAGACCCCAGGACCCACGTGGGGGCTTCCAGCCATCGATGTGGGGTTGCATCGAGGCCGTCAGAGATTCACACACGAATCTGCCTCCTCTTTGCTTAAACAATGGTAGGGGCCTTCTCTGGTGGTTCAGAGGCCAAGAATCCACCTGCCAGTGCAGGGGACATGGGTTTGATCCCTGGTCTGGGAAGATTCTACATGCTGCATGGCCACTAAGCCCGTGCTTTAGAGCCTGTGCTCTGCAATCAGGGAATCCGCCAGAGTGAGAAGCCTGTGCACTGCAACAAAGAGGAGCCCCTGCTCTCTGCAACTAGAGAAAATCTGTGAGCAGCAGCAAGGACCCAGCACAACAAAAATAAATGTTTAAAAAAAACAATAGTGGGGCCACGTTGATTAAACTGCCTCTGGTCCCCATGCAGGGAGCGGGTGTGTGTGTCTGTCAGGGGAAGCAACGTGTGGTACCACAGGTACTATACACAGATGTGTGCAAGGGCAGGGGGTGGGAGCCTCCCTCTTCCCTGAGGAGGAGGAGCAGGAGGAAAAGAAAGGAGACAAATTCCGCCAAGGGCTGCATCCCTCATCTCTCCTCCACACCTGCCAGACACAGAAACTTGGCCATGAATAATCAATCGGCCACCGCTCTGCAGTTTAAGTACAAGGTAACAGGAGAGGACTGTCGCCCAGTGCTGGCGGTCAGTAAGGCTGGGAGAAAGGACAGGAAAGGAGGTGATGGACTGTGAGAGGGGAGCTCTCTGGTGCGGGAAGAGGACCCTCGCAACACACCCCTCCATGGCTGGAGGAACACACCCGGTGCCTGTAGGAGGGAGAGAAGCTGGCTGCCTTGGGGAACAGAACCAAGCAGGAAAGAAGATGGGACAGACTGGGGACTCTGGAGGGCCCGAGGGTGCCAGAGCAGCGGTGGCCCCGAGGTCGCGCAGGCCAGTGGCTCCGAGCTCTGACTGGGTCCCCGCTCCCTCCATGGAGATTCAAGGAAAGCTCTGGACCGTCTCGCCAAGAAAACACACAACGTGCATTCAAACCACCACAGAGCTGGGGGCACCATCACAAGGGACCTAGGGAGAGATGCTAGCTTGGGTACAGGGTGCTGCCTGGGAGTTCTCCACTCCCAGGGAGCAGGGGGCATGGGAAGTTTGCAAGTAGGAGTGGGAACCTTCCTGGCGGTTCAGTGATGAAGAATTTGCACTGCAATGCAGGGGGCCTGGCTTCGATCCCTGGTGGGGACTAGGATCCCACCCCAGGTGGCATGGCCGAAAAATGAAAATGAAAAATTTGGGGACTTCCCTAGTGGCCCAGTGGTTAAGACTCTGTGCTCCCAGTGCAGGGGGCCTGGACTTGATCCCTGCTCAGGGAACTAGATCCAGCATGCTGCAACTACAACCCGGCGCAGCCACATAAACAAGTAAGAAATTCAGGGCTTAGCAACCTTATTGGACAGAGAAAAGTGAGGCCCCTCTAGGGAGAGCCAGGGTCACCGCCATCACCCTCGTTCACAAAGTGGGAGCTCAAAAGGCTGGGGTGGGGGAGAGGTGGGGGCTCCAGTCCCAGGAAAGCAGCCACGCTCCCCGCTTCCAGAGACAAGAGGAGGACTCCTGCCAAGGCAAGGTCCCACGGTGCCTCCCACTCTGCCTACCTCGGCTGGGCCTCAGCACGGGGGCCTCTGTCTGCACACGGGCCGGTGCCAGGCCGGCAGGGGTCCAGCTCGCCTCCCGCAGGAAACTGGAAAAGGAGAGTGCGCGCACATGTGAGTGACCCGGCTGGGAGAAGGGAGAGGAGCCACGCAGGTCTGGCTTCTCCTCCGCCACGCTCGGAAGGCCGAGGCGTGCTTTCCCCCTGAAGAGGAAAAGTGGTGTGGGGGACAGACGCCCTAACAGTCAGACCTACAGGCCACCAGTCCGGCTGCTCTCACCCGCTCCTCAATACTGAGCCTGACCCCGGGGTCCTCTCCTGGGCCCCAGCCTTCGGACAAGCTGATCTGATCCACCGGCGGGTGGTTCCATCCCATATTCTCTGTTCCTGACAGCTGAGGCCTGGTGTGGTCTCAGGCCTGTCCTGCAGTATCTAGGAGGGGTGAGAGAAGACCCTGGTGGTGCTGACTGTCGTGAGATGGGCGGCTGGCATGGAGGGGCAGAGGTCGGCCAGATAAGCCCCGAGTTTCGGGTCTAGGAAAAGATTTTGCAAATATATTTTGAAGGGAACATTCATAATTAACGGGGGAGAGAGAGCCAGATAACCCTGAGAAGCTTAAACTTCTAAAGGTCAACGGTGGTTTAATTTTCATGGAAAATGTCAGGCTCAGTGGCTCGCTGGCACAGGTTACGGCTCTTTGCCTCTTTGGAGCGGCTGGCCCAGGGCTGTCTGTTCTTCTCAA
This sequence comes from Cephalophus harveyi, assembly GCA_006410635.1. NCBI lineage: Eukaryota > Metazoa > Chordata > Mammalia > Artiodactyla > Bovidae > Cephalophus > Cephalophus harveyi. The sequence continues at coordinate 212,734 of SJYT01032136.1, read as the reverse complement.
GAGACCCAAGTCCTGAGGGGGGGATGCGGTGAAGGGTTTGAGCTCAACCTGCCAAGGGTCCCGGGATACAAAGGAATGGACATGATGAACTGTCTGCAACCCAGCGGCTTTCACTCAGTGATGACTCACTCCATCCCCAAGACACATCATAATCGTCTGCAAACATTTTTGGTTGTCACCCCTTTGGAAGAGGGTGCTCCTTGTGTTCAGAGGGTGGGGGCTGGAAGCCAGGGATGCTGTTCAGTCCCCTTCCGTGTACAGGACGGCGGCCAGGCCCCCAAGGCCAGCAGTGCCAAGGTTGGCACGACTGTTCTAGGCAGTGGTTTCTCCCATGCACCCGGCCAACTCTCACGGAGGCAACTCTGTGACTTAAAATACAATTCAGGGACTTCCCTGGTGGTCCAGAGGTTAAGACTCTTTGCTCCCAATGCAGGGGGTCCCGGGTTCGATCCCTGGTCAGGGAACTAGATTCTGCATGGCGCAACCAAGACCCGGCACAGCCAAATTAAAAAAAAAAATTCGATGCCACCGATTCAGCCAAGTTTGGTCATAAGGAATGTTCTCCTTCCCAACAAGGACCACGGCGCCAGCAGGGCTGTGTAAAAGCCTGCCATAGCAAAGGCAGTGCTTGTCCTGAAGGCACAGCAGTGCACCTTCCCCCTTCGGAGGCCGCCCACAGGGGCCACGAGAGGGCCCCGGGAGTCAGGGTCTTAAATGAGGCCCTCTTTATGAGCGGAGGGGGCTCCACTGGCCCTGGGGCGAGCATCAGGTCCCTAGGCAGCCACGATAAGAGGGCAGCTGGGTCTGCAGCCAGCCTGTCACTGCTGCGAGTCCCCAGGGCCCCCTCAGCAGTGGGGCTCACAGCTGAGCCCGCTGAGGTTGCGGGCCGAGACGCCATCCAGCAGCACTCTGTTCCCACAGGGCTTTCCTGCCAGGGAGGGTTCCTGCCTTCTGGAACCTCCCCACGGGAACCTGTGCTCGGGTCGCCCCGACTTGTTCAGGAAGGCCCAGCGTCAAAACAGAGCGCGCCTGGGCGTCCGCGGCCCTGCCAGGGCAATGCCTCCTGCAGCGGGCCCGTCCACTCTGGGCGCTGCTGGGTTCCTGGCGCTCCCGGCTCGGTGGTGATTTGAGTGTGCTTGCTGGCGGCACGTCCAGCAGGGCTCTCCTTGGCCGGCTAGACACCACCCAAGGTTCCAGCTGCTTCCTCAGCCCTCTCCCTCAACCACGGCCCAAGATGCCAGAGACTGGGGACGACCAAGTTCTTCTTTCCATGAGAGGGGTGTGCATTTTTAAGGGCTGGGGCTTTAATTACAACGTTTCAGCTCTGTCCAGAACCTGAGTGCCTTCCTTTTCCCGGGTGTCTGTGTTTAAAGGCTACGATCTAGCCACACTGTGACTCGCTTTCTGTAATCTTGCTTGTCTGGTGATCACAGCAACGTGTGATGCATAGTACAAAGAACTGGAGCCAGTGCAGGGAGGCCCGTGTCACAAACGACCCCTGGCCACCCCTTGGGAAGGCAGCGCCTGAGACCCACATTTCCTCGACCCAGACATGGTTTCCCTCCACGGCTGGAACAGCTGGCTTCCTCCAGCTGGGCACCAGATGACGTCCTTTGCTTGTCTGAGGGCTGCGTCTTAGGAAGAGACTCTTTAAGGGCAGAAATGACAGGGTACAAAGCGCTCACTCTGGGAGAGGCAGATGGAATGGCACTACTGAAAACCTCTGGGGGCAGAGATCTGTTCACCATCCAGATCTGTTCACTCCTGCCACACAGCAGACTCTCAAATCTCAAAAACATTTTCAAACAGGGGACTTCCCTGGTGGTCTGGAGGATAAGACTCCACGCTCCCAATGCAGGGGGCCCAGGTTCAATCCCTGGTCGGGGAACTAAGATCCCACATGCTGCAACTAAACCCGAGCACCCCAACTAGAGAGCCCATGTGCCACAACAAAGACCCAGAGCAACCGAAATAAAGAATAAATTACTAAAAGTTGAAAAAAAACTTTTTTTCAAACACCCCAAAAATCAAGTTTTAAAACAGGGATGGCCAAAGAGACAGAGGCCACGTTTGTGAAGTGACATGGGCTGCGTTGGTTCCAGGTCAGAATGGTTGACGCATAGCCGCAGAATCAGGCCACCCGGGCGTGATTCCCTCCTGGCTGCCTCATCGCAGGCAGGTGCTCAACCTTCCTCAGCCTCTCAGCCGCACCCAGTGTGTGGAAAGAGAACCGCCCACCTCTGAGCATGAGGCCACAAGGCACTTAGGCTCAGATGAGCCGGCTGCTGCCTGGGATGTGGTGCCTACTGGGGGGTGGGGCCAAAGTGGGGTTGCCACCTGCCCAGACAGGTGACCCCCCACGGCCAGCACAGGCTCAGCAGGCAGATCCCCAAAGGAAAGCCCTTGCAAATGCCAGCAGACAGGACTTCCCTGGTGGATAAGAATCTGCCTGCCAATGCAGGGCACATGGGTTCGATCCCTGGTCCAGGAAGATCCCACATGCCCCGGGGCAGCTGAGCCTCTGCTCCACAACTACTGAAGCCCTCAAGCCCTAGAGCCCATGCTCTGCAACAAGAGAAATTACCGCAGTGAGAAGCCCTCACACTGCAACAGCAAAAAAGTAGCCCCCACTCGCTGAGAACTAGAGAAAGGCCACGCAAAAGCAGAAAAGACCCAGCGCAGCAAAATATATAAATAAATAAAAAGATGCTAATCATCATCTGACAGCAGAGTTGCCCCAAATCTTCAATTTGTAAAAGAAAAAACATTTCTTTTATACAGAGTGAACATTTCTATTATATAGAGTGAAGTAAGCCAGAAAGAAAAACACCAATACACTATACTGACACATATATATGGAATTTAGAAAGATGGCAATGATGACCCTGTATGCGAGACAGCAAAAGAGACACAGATGTATACAACGGACTTTTGGACACTGTGGGAGAGGGAGAGGGTGGGATGATTTGGGAGAATGGCATTGAAACATGTATACTATCATGTAAGAACGAAGCACCAGCCTATGTTTTGTGTATAAGAGACAGATTATATACAGTGAAGTAAGCCAGAAAGAAAAACACCAATACACTATACTGACACATATATATGGAATTTAGAAAGATGGCAATGATGACCCTGTATGCGAGACAGCAAAAGAGACACAGATGTATACAACGGACTTTTGGACACTGTGGGAGAGGGAGAGGGTGGGATGATTTGGGAGAATGGCATTGAAACATGTATACTATCATGTAAGAACGAAGCACCAGCCTATGTTTGATACGAGATACAGGATGCTTGGGGCTGGTGTACAGGGATGATCCAGAGAGAGGATATGGGGTGGGATGTGGGAGGGGGATTCAGGATTGGGAGCTTGTATACACCCGTGGTGGATTCATGGCAATGTATGGCAAAACTAATACGGTATTGTAAAGTAAAATAAAATAAAAATAAAATTAAAAAAACAAAAAACAACTGCAAAGCACAGTAAGTGAAAAACAAACAAAAACTCCAGCAGACAAATGAAAAGTCCATGTATATGTTTGAAAAAGAACGGTATCAGGTGACCCTAAAGATGGACAGAGGTTCTTCCCAGCAGGGGAGTGAGGTCCCCTCCCAAGGGTCCAGTTCTGAGGTCCCTTGCTTATTCAGGTAGCCCCTTTTGGTCTGGCACCCTCTAAGTCACCCCTAAGAAATCTCCAGGCAGAGCCGGGCACTGAGGTGTGCAGGACGCAGGTACACCGGGGGCTCTGCCTGGGCCAACAAAATGTGTGTATCACGCCCCGGGGCTCCTCAGCTCCCAGATGGACAGGCCCCTCAGAGAAAGGCAGGTCCGACTTTCCCAGGACATCACTGGCTCCACACCCACTGAAGCTGTGACTCAGATCCCAGGACTCATCTGCTGTATAAACAGGTCACCACATGCCCCTCTTCCCCCGACTACTGGACGGTTTGGGAGGGATCGTGGCTGTCTGGCGCCTGCCCTGGGGCATGTAACTCGGGGAAGTTCTTACCTGCTCAGGTGGGGCTTCAAAGCCAGGGGCTTCCAGGGCATCCTGTATTTGGCTGTCTGGCAGGAAGTCAAGTTCCATGGCTGGTGATCCCTCCCAGATGGCCTGCTTGGAAGAGTCAGCGGGGCACCAGGGCTGGCCTACGGGGCCTGTGGGGGTGTCTGGGCTGCCCCGGCCTGCCCCAGCATCCTGGGGAGGGCCGCTCGCTGCTTCTTGGTACATCGGTGCAGCAGAGGCTCTGAGGGACAAGCTGAGCCCCTGGAGGTCTTGCTTGAGGCTCGGGCTCCCTAGCTCAGCTGCCTTTTCACCTGCAGGTTGTGACAGCCGAGGCTGCGAGCACACACCTCCCAATCCTTCCTGATCCGGGCCTGGCACCTGGGTCTGACCAACATCTGGGCCCATTTCTAAGGCTGAAGGGCTGGGATCCCCAGCTCCTAGTTTGGGTTCTTGGGTCTCATGGGGCAGAGGCAGGGAGGCTGCAAAGCACCCCAGGATGTCACCAGGGGGCTCGTCTTCCCGCTGTGCCTCCCCTCTGCCTCCACTGGTCACCCCAGTGTGAGGTGCGCAGCTGAGCAGGGCCCTGCTGCAGCCTGCGTCGGGAGCCTTCCCACTGGGAGAGGCGGGCACCCTGGAGCTGACCTCCCTGTCTGGCGCGGCCACCCTCAGAGCCTTCTGTTCTGGCTCAGCGGGGTCTGTGTTCACACCTGCGATAACAATAGCCCCAAGTGGCGGGCACCGAGGACAGCTCCAGCTCCACTCTGCTTCCCTGCCAAGGGTTTGCAGGGGGCGAGGAGGGCCCAGGGCTGCAGATAGGGGCTCTGGGCCCAGGAGGCTACCTCCTTCTTCCCGGAGCCCCTCAAGTAGGTCAGCACCTGCTAGCGCTCGGGCACGTCCCTGCTGGGGCGCTCCTTGCTCTGGCTCTGTCTCTCCAGTGTCACTGCCTGGCAGGGGCCCTTTTTGGCCGTGATTGCCTGGAGCCCAACCCTCCTCCGTGCTTCCACCCTTGGGCACATTGGTCCCAGGCTCTGACAGGTAGTTCTGGCCAGCCCTCTCTGAGGCCGAGGGCACCGTCTCCGACTCTGGGGAGGTCCTGGTGGAGACGGAGGGCTGAGGATCTGCATCACTGGGCCCAGGAGTCATGGGGCTTAGGCCACTGGGCTCGGTGCAGGTGCCATCTGCCTGGGTCTGGTGTCCTGGGTCCCTGGCCTCCTGGAGGGCAAGTCCTGGGGACTCTTCCTGAGGCTGGCTCCTGGTCTGCTGTGCACTGGGTTCTGGCAGTGTTCCCTGTGGAGAGAGAAAGACTCTGCCTTGGGCCTTCAATAATCAACTGCTCTGAAGACTTTTCTAGTCATCACTGCCCCTATATGAAGCCTCAGAAGCCACGAAGATGACGGTGCACCCAAACAGGGATCTGTGCGGATCCTGGGTGGGTTTCCCCGGTGGCTCAGCGGTAACGAATGCCTGCCAATGCAGGAGACGTGAGTTCAAGGTGAATAATGCTGCAATGAACATGGATACACAAGTATCTGTTCTGTTTATGGATGTTACCCATGTTTTGTTTAATTCATTCATCCATCGACAGAAACTTGTGGCCATATGGTTTTTACAACTTCCTCTGAGTCTACTTAATGCCCTGGAGATCCATCCAAGTGGTTATGTGTATCACACTAGCTTGCTCCTTTTTTTGGAAATTGTGCCTGTGGTGTGAATGGACCATGATTTGTTCACCATTCACCCACTGAAAGATACGTGGGGTGTTTCTGGTCTGGGGAAATTACAAACACAGCTGCTGGGAATGCCCACCAATCACTTTTTAGGTGAGTGTGTTCCAGAGACAGCAAACGTGACCCCTGGAGCGCACAGGGGTGAGGACAAGACAGCATGCTGTAAGAGCCCCCTCGGCTCATGAACAGCTTCTGAGAAGCAAAGGGGTTAAGGGACAGAAATGTGGGCTGCCTTTCTTAATTTACTTTTAATTGCAGGACAATTACTTTATAATATCGTGGTGGTTTCTGCCGTACAACAATGTGAATCAGCTGTAAGTATATATACACATCCCCTCCCTCCTCCCTCGTCCCTCACCCAGCCCTCTAGGCCATCCCAGAACACCGAGGTGAGCTCCCTGTGCTATGCGCGGGCTGCCTCTCTGAGTTTCGCGACTTTCACCCAGTTTGGGGCACAGAGCTCTGGCCTCTACAGTCTCAGCGCAGGCGCGCTGCCCTGAGTGCCTCTCACAGGCCTGCAGGCTGCTGACACAGCCCCTGCTGTCCACAGATGCCTTTAGGGCTAAATATGGTGGTGGGGCGGGGGGCGGGGGTGTGGAGAGGGGCAGGGCTGCGTGCATACTCAATTGTGTCTGACTCTTTGCGACCCCATGGACTGTAGCCCGCCAGGCTCCCCCGTCCGTAGGATTTCCCAGGCAAGAATACTGGAGAGGGTTGCCATTTCCTTCCCCAGGAGATCTTCCTGACCCAGGAATCAAACATGCGTCTCCTGCGTCTCCTGCATCTCCTGCACTGGCAGGTAGGTTCTTTACCACTGAGCCATCTGGGAAGCCTAGTCATTGTCAAAGGAAACCAAGGTTGAACTTGGCTGATGAGGTGGGGCCAAGAGGTGGTACACCTACAGAGCTCAGCCTGGCTGATGGTAGGACCTTACCGAGCTGAACACCCCCATCCCGAGGCCCTCTTCCCTCCTCTCTGCTTGTCTCGTCAGTGTCTTTCTGGGTTTTGCAAACTGGGGGACGAACTTCCCCACTGAGTTCTGTGAACCAGATACAACAAGAACAAAACAGCAGTAAAGATAAAGGAGGAGTGAGGTCTTGGAAATCAAGCGCGAGAACCCCAAAACCGGTTTCTGCCTTGCAGTCTGTGCCTTCCAGCCCCAGCACACACTCCCACCAGCGGCGGCTGCTGCTGCACACAGACAAGCTCCCCAGCATCTTCTGTGCCTATGGGAGGCTACAGAGCGGGCTCACCTGGGAAGGAGGAAGGGGAACTGGCTCCTTCTCTGGCTGCCCAAGGAGCCTGGAGGGAGCGTCTGGTTTATTATCAGCAGAGCTGGAAGGAGAAAGAGAAAACAGGGGAGGTTCTCAAGTCCTCCTACACTGTTAATGTGTGTAGTGAGACAAACAATGGAATCCAAAGGCAGAGGAGTGCTCAGAGTCTCCAAAGAGGGCGGCCCTGGAGCACCTGCTGAGAAAGGGCAGGGTGGACAAGGGGACCTATGACTGCCAAGAAGCATTTGGAGTCCCATGCCTAGAAGCCAAGCTGCCTTCTCTGGCAGCACTTTACTCTTATAATCCCAGTAACTGGCTCTTGGAATAAGAACAGGGATTCTCATTTGGACAGACATCCCTGCCCCCAGTTCTACAAATGCTAAAAAGTTGCAGATACAAAAAAAACGCAGTGTCTAAAAACACAAGTGTATTCATAATTACCAAAATGTGGAAGCAATTGAGAGGCCCTCAGCGGATGAGTGGATAACTAAGTTGTGGTAGGCCTTTCCTGATGGTCCAGTGGTAAAGAATCTGCCTGCCAATGCAGGGGACACCGGTTCGAGTTCTGGTCTGGGAAGATCCCACATACCGAAGGGGGCAAGAAGCCCATGTGCCATAGCTACTGAGCCCCTGATTTAAAGCCGTGATTACTGAGCCCATGTGTTGCAAGTACTGAAGCCCATGGGTCCCAGAGCCTGTACTCTGCAACAGGAGAAGCCACTGCAATGAGAAGCCCACACCACGACTAAAGAGGAGGCCCTGCTCTCCACAACCAGAGAAAGCCTACGCACAGTAACAAAGACCCAACCCAGCACGGCCAAAGATAGACAAATAAATAAAATAATTTTCAAAACAAACAAACTCTGGTACATGAAGTGGGACAGCATGCAGTGTAAGAGGAAACAAGCGCTCCTCAACTCAGTGCTCTGTGGGAAAAGAACTTAAAAAAGAGAGGATGTGTGCACAGCGGATTCACCTTGCTGTACATCGGAAACTAACACAACACTGTCAGTCAATTAGATTCCCTTGAAAAAATTTGAATTAATTTTTGACGACACCTCAAGGAATGTAGAACTTTCTAAACTAAGGATCGAACCGGTATCCCCTGCACTGGAAGGGTGGAGTCTTAACCACTGGACCACCAGACAAGTCCAAACTTTAAAAATAAATAAACTTATGCCATCTGCTTTATAAAATAAAATTAAAAAAAAATAAATGAGCTCTCAAGCCATGAAGACATGTGGAGATAGCTTAAATGCTTGTTACCATGTGAAAGAAGCCGATATGAAAAGGCTATGTATTGTATGATTCCAATTATGATATTCTGGAAAGGGCAAACTATGAAGACAGTGAAAAAGATCAGTGGTTACCCAGGGTGTGGTGAAGGGAAAATGAACAGACTAGGACTTTTATGGTTGTGAAAGAACTCTGCATGATGTTGTACTGATATATGTTATTATTTCTCTAATCAAACCCACAGAGTGTACAACACACAGAAAGTAAACTTTGGGGCTTCTCTGCTGGTCCAGTGGATAAGAATCCACCTGTCAATGCAGGAGACCTGGGATCAATCCCTGGTCCAGGAAGATCCCACATGCTGCGTGGCAACTAAGTCTGTGTGCCGCGGCTTCTGAGCCTGTGCTCCAGAGCCGGGGAGCTGCAACTACAGGAGCCCGCATGCCTTAGAGAACATGCTCTGCGACAAGAGAAGCCACTGCAGTGAGGAGCCCATGCACCGCAACTACAGAGGAGCCGCTACTCGCCACTACCAGCGAAAAGCCTGGGCAGCAACAAAGACCCAGCACAACCAGAAGTAAACAACAACAACAAAACTCTGAAGTAAACAATGGACTGTGGGTGATTAACATGTGTCAGTGTAGGTTCAGTTCAGTCATTCAGTCGTGTCTGACTCTTTGCGACCCCATGGACTGCAACATGCCAGGCTTCCCTGTCCACATGTTAATGTAGCTTCATCCTTGGTAAAAAAAAATGTATCATTCTGGTGAGTGATGGCGGTCACGAGGGATGTGGGAGGGCAGAGGGTATATCAGAAATCACTGTACCTTCCTCTCAATTTTATTGTAAACCTAAAACTGCTCTAAAAAAATAAAGTCTTTTTTAAAAACTGCTGAGACTTACAGTTATACCAAACAAATGTGGATATATATATTGTTAAAAAAAAAAAAAAAAAAAAAAAAGAACCTGGAACTGAAACTTCATGATTTCAACTTTAGAAGTGGAGCAGGATAAAGCATGAAGCTACGCTAATGGGCTTGGATCGTGCCAAGGGAGGTTATGGAGACAGAATAAGTCTAGATACTGATGGCAACCGTCTGCTCGAAATTTTTTAATTGGGATGGGTTGTTTGGGCGGCTTCTGGGGTACTGGCAAGATTTCATTTCTCAACGTAAATGTGCTAGGCTGATTGATTTATGTTGCTTTTCTTCTGCTACATTTCCGCACAGGCGGTATTTCTTAATAAAACATTAAAAAAACAGAAACAAAGGGGTGGGAACCCACTTCTTCGGGTTCTGATTATTCTTATGGACTCAGACAGCAGGGTGGGCAGCGGCCATGACCCCATCAGACCTGATGGCCTCTCTGGGGTGAGGGACGTGGTGACACCATCGTGTGTGTCTAGGAGGGTGGCTTAGCTGTGACACGTGGCCCCCCTCTTCCTACCACACATGCACCTTAGCCCTAAGACTGCCAAGACCTGAGATCAGACACGCACCCCGGAAAATGGGCCTGTCAGCCGGGCCGCATGCCTTACTTTTTCATGCAGAAAATGTGCTACACCAATCCACAGTGCTTTCTCTGAAGAGTTCGGACAGCAGGAACTATCCTTCTCCCAACTCCTAATAACCCTTTCTACTTTGCTGCAGTTACATATGGCTTACCCCCATGGAGGCTAAATGGTTCTCCAGAGAGTTCCTTTCTTCCCACCATGTTTAATTACATATTTCTTGAAAATATATGGGAACTGGGAAGCCATAGTAGTGAAGAGCACAGGAACCAGATGAAGCCAGAACTGCAGCCCACCCTGTATGAGCTTAGTGGCCCTGGGTAAGTCATTTGATTGCTCGAATCCTCAGAGTCCTCATCAGTCAAATGGGGTTAAAAACCTGTGTCACAGTGCCATGAGGATTAAATAAGCGGATGTGTGTAAAGTATTTATTATTAGCACACTGCCTACAACATAAAGATGCTTAATCCTCTCTTATGGGTTATTATTTCACAGACCCACAACTCCTTCAGTCCCCTCTTCATTAAGAAGGTATGTGGGAGGATTCCCTGGTGGCACACTGGATAAGAATTTGCCTGCCAGTGCAGGGGACACACGTTCAACCTCTGGTCCACGAAGATTTCACATGCCATGGGGCAACTAAGCTTGTGCACCACAACTACTGAGCCTGTGTGCTACAACTACTTATGTCCACATGCCCAGAGCCTGTGCTCCACAACAAGAAAAGGCATTGCAATGAAAAGCCTATGTACTGCAACGAAGTGTAGCTTCCACTGTCTGCAACTGGAGAAAGCCCATACGCAGCAACACTCAATTCAGCCAAAAATAAATAAGTAAACAAAAAATAAATACAATTTAATTAAAAATATATATATATTGACTTTTCTCACTAGAGATGAGTCTCTAGAGCAAAACTTCAAGAACCTCAGTCCAAGGACCCTGACCCCTGTGGGGGAGGCACAGCATCAGCTGGGTCACGTTGGCTGGTCCCCCGTCCTTTGCCTCCTGTCCACTAGGTCACTGTGCTGTGCCCACTGTCAGAGGAGAGGCTTGCTGGATGTTCTGAGCCACCTACCTGGAGGCTGCCTGTCCTGGTTTCTCCCCGCTCTGCTCTGCAGGAGTGAGTCCTGATCCACCTTTTGATTCTTCAGGGTGATGCAAAGAGTCTAACAGGGAGCTCTGGCTGGTGGCCCTGTCAGAATCTTCTATCCTTGGGTTCTTGGGAAGTTTCGGAAGATGGAGTCCTTCCCTTCCTGGTTTGGAGACAAAAGATTAAGGAGGCTTCCCTTCATGGTGGTCCAGTGGTTAAGAATCTGCCTGCTAATAAGGGGGATGCAGGTTCAATTCCTGCTTTGGGAAGATCCTACATGTCTCATGGCCACTACTGACAGAATTAGGATAAATTACAGGAAAGTCAGTGTGGTCTAGTGGAACCCAACAAGAGAAGCCACCACAATGACAAGCCTGTGCACCGCCATGAACAGCAGATGCCGCTCGCTGCAACTAGACAAAGCTGTCACGCAGCAGTGAAGCCCCAGCACAGCCAACAATAAACAAATAAAAGAAAAAAAAAGAACTGAAGGGGTGGGGGACAGTGGGAGCACACACCGCCATGACCAACAGCCAAACACATCCGGGTCGCTGATGCAGCCTGAGCAGGCTTGCGCAAAGGGCAGGAAACTCCTGCTCTGACACTTGCCTGGAGAGTGAGAGACGGGATGGACTGTCATCCAGATGGGACCCATGAACTTATGGGGCCATGGGATTCAAAGGCTTTTAACTTGTGGTCTGGTCATGACGGATGCTGAATCCTGAGGTTACCTGGCCTGGCTCAGAATGACAAGACAACCTGTCCAGCTGACTGTTTCTCTGGGGAAGTGGTGAGAGGTGTGTGCTGGTTCCCTTGGATCTCAGCTCAAATTGTCCCTACAGAGGGGCCATTTTTTTTTTTTTTTTTTTGGTGAGAGAGCATTCGGGATCTTAGTTCCCCAACCAGGGAGCAAACCTGTGCCTCCTGTGGAAACAGAGTCTTAACTACTGGACCACCAGAGAAGTCCCTGAGGAGCCATTCTTGCCCTTTCTATACAGCAGCTCCTCTAGGACCCACGCTCTGTTGTATTCACTTTACATCTTTTATGCAAGCGTCCAAGGTACCAGGTCGTTTACTGTCTCTTCCACTACAACGTGTCCATGCAAGGAGGGGCCTCATTTATCTCACTCTCTGCTGGTCTCAAGTGGCTAGGTGAGCATCTAATAAACTGTTGGTGCTCAATAAATGGGGCTTCCCTGACAGATCAGTTGGTAAAGAATCCGCCTGCAATACAGGAGACCTTGGTTTCATTTCTGGGTCGAGAACCGCTCAATAAATACTTGGAAGATGACTGAATAAATGCATGAGAAAATCCAGATCACATCCCAGAAAATGCAGATGACATTAAATTTTACGTACCACTCTGGTTTTCCATGACACTTGCAGAATATCCAACCTGGGAAAACTGGGACCCAGAGTCATCGAGCGGTAAGGAGGTGACTTCTCAGCTCCATTGCCTCTTGGTCTCTGCTACATTCCTAAAAATACCTTTCCCATCATTGAAAGCAATTTAGACCCTAAAGGGGTTATTAACTTCTATTTGTTTAATGAAGGGAATTCCCTCATATAGAAATTGCCAATAGTGGCTGACTTATCAGAATGCTCCAAAATCTGGCCCCAAATGAACCATTTATTCAATGAACAAATAATAAGGGTTGACTCTAGTTCAGTTCCATGTCAGACACTATCTTGAGGACTCAGGTATGTTATGATAAAACCTCAAGGTAGAGTCTTCATGTTATGCCCATGTTACGGATAAGCAAGCTGAGGCCTGGAGAGATCAGACTCTGAAATGGGATTCAGACAGTCCAGCTCCAGAGCTTTCACACTTAAGTGTACCTGAACACTTACTGAACACCTACTATATACTGCATATCTGACCAGGGAGTGAGAACAAACAGATAAACCAAACCCAGGTCTGATTTTTCTGGAGGTTGTCACAAAGACCTTTCCAAACTCAGCTCCTTATATTGTTGTTCAGTTGTGTCCGACTCTTTGTGACCCCAGGGACTGGAGCATGCCAGGTTTCCTTGTCCTTCACCATCTCCTGGAGCTTGCGCAAACCGATGTCCATTGAGTCAGTCATGCCATCCAACCATCTCGTCCTCTGTTGTCCCCTTATCCTTCTTATATATCTTGAAGTAAACCCACTGAGAGTTTCCCAGGTAGCTCAGTGGTAAAGCATCCGCTTGCCAATGCAGGAGACGCTGGTTTGATCCCTGGGTCAGGAAGATCCCCTAGAGAAGGAAATGGCAACCCACTCAAGTATTTCTTGCCTGGGAAATCTCATGGACAGAAGAGCCTGGAGGGCTATAGTCCATGAGGTTGCAAAGAGTCAGACACAGCTAAAACAACAAATCCATTGAATGAGCTCCCTTCCTCCAACACTGAATGCTAGAGTCCTCCTCAATGTCCATTGGCTTTTTGGGTTCCACTAGACCACACTGACTTTCCTGTAATTTCTCCTATTTCTGTCAGTTACAGTTCACATGGGCCCATTTAGAACCTTACCCCATTGCTGTGTATTTGATTAGCTCCCTTGGTGAGAAGCATTTTTCCTTCCCCCTTGATTAGACTTTGAAGGTATCAACCGCAGGATCTAAATCTCATCTTGATCTCATCTTCACCATGCTTCCCAACCCTGCCCACTTTATGGACCCACCCTGGCACTGCACTCAGAGCAAAGCTCCAATGAATGTTTCTTATACAAACACATTTCCACTTTGTGGTCTGCCAGGAAATGCAAAAATATAGTGGCTTCATTTGTTTAGTTTCTTAAGAAACCCAAACACTAGCTTGCTTTGTTCAGCCAATGGACACTTATTAGTACCAAATAAAAAGCAAAAATACCAACAGGAGTGAAGAGGCTCCCATTTTCTTCCTGTGATCCATCCCCACAGGATTAATTTAAGAAAAACGAAAGCAGAACCTTGTGTTCAACACTAAAGGCCAAAGACATCAGGAGGGAAAGGGTTCTTTCACCACCTGCCAGAATCATTTTTCTTTTTCCCCACCCATCCAGGACACACAGAAAGAACTTTCCTGGGCCAGCCAGGGGTCCACTGAGCTGAGGAGTCCAGTGCCAAGAGAGGCCCCGAATGACCTGCTGTGGGTGGGCCTGGCTGGCCCCAGCTTCCCCCTCCAAGGTCACAGAAATTCCTGTGCCTCCAAGCAGCTTGTTACTCATCTCTGCACAAACATCTTTTTTTTTTTTTTTAATTCTATTTATTTATTTTTGGCTGTGCTGGGTCTTTGTCCCAGCTCAAGCTTTCTCTAGCGGTGGTATGAAAGCTTCTCACTGCAGTGGCTTCCCTTTTTGCGAAGCACAAACTCTAGGGCACACAGGCTTCAGTAGTTTTGGCTCCGAGGCTCTAGAGTGCAGGTTTAATAGTTCTGGTGCAGGGGCTTACTTGCTCCGTGGCATGTGGGATCTTCCCAGACCAGGGCTCGAACCCCTGTCTCTTGCACTGACAGGTGGATTCTTTACCACTGAGCCACCAGGGAAGCCCTTACACCAAGTATCTTTGATCTGTTGATTTCTTTCCTGCCCTACATCCTACTCTTGAAGTTCATTAGCCACTAGGTGAAGGGGTCATTCTTAAATTTTTAAGAAATTTAAATTCCTTAGCCAATGACAGGGGAATGGAGCTATACCACATAATACTGGATGTTTTCCTTCTGAACGAGGCAATTCTCTATGTATATTGAGAGGTAAAGATGATCTTGAAAACCCATGAAGTTGAAAATCAGAGGTTGCATATCAGTATGTTGATGATTATATTTATCCAATAAAAACACTGTATTTGTGTATATAAAGAAAAAGTCTGGAAGAAGTAGGGTACTGAGATTTATTTCTTGTTTTTTATGCTACACGATGTGGTTGATCCAGGCTTCCCTAGTGGCTCAAGTGGTAAAGAATCCAAGTACCAACGCACAAAACATGAGTTTGATCCCTGGATCAGGAAGATCCCCTGGAGAAGGAAATGGCAACCCACTCCAGCATTCTTGCCTGAGAAATCCTATGGACAGAGGAACCTGCGGGGGTACAGTCCACGGGGTCACAAAAGAGTCGGACACAACTGAGTGACTAAACAACAACATGGTTGACCATCATCCTATGGTTGTGGGTGGCTTTAACATTAGCGGAAGGTGAGGAAAGGGTAGACTAAACTCCGGAATATTTTTACAACTTTTCTGTAAGCTCAAAATTGTTTCAAAATGAAAAAAAAAAAATCTGAAAGGACAATCATAACAGCAGCATATATTTGTGTCCTGCCGTGCGTCTACTTTCAGTGCTTTACAAATGCTAATTCACACGTGAGCTCTAGGGCAAAGTTCTCAGCTTTGGCACTATTGACATTTGGGGTACTACTGGCATTTGGGGCCAGGTCATTCTGGGCTGTGGGGGCTGTCCTCTGTGTGCTATGATTTTGAGCAGCCATCTCAGCTCTTGACCCATGAAATGCCAGTACCTCCCACCCACCCAAACAAACACACCAAGTTGTAAAACCCCACAGTGTCTCTAGGGACTTCCCTGGTGGTACAGTGGTTAAGACTCCTGCTCCCAATGCAGAAGGTTCAATCTCTGATCAGAGAACTAGATCCCACGGGCCACAACTGAAAGATTCTATATGCCACACTTAGGACTTGGCACAGCCAAATAAATGAATACTAAAAAAAAAATGTCTCTAGACATTGCCAAATGTCCTCTGGAATCAAACTGCTCCCTGCAACAGGTTGAGAATCACTGTTCTACAGGACAGGGTAGGGAGGTGGGAGGGAGGTCCAAGAGGGAGGGGACACACTTATGGCTGACTCATGTTGATATGTGGTAGAAACTAACACAGTATTGTCGGAGAAGGCAATGGCACCCCACTCCAGTACTCTTGCCTGGAAAATCCCATGGACGGAGGAGCCTGGTAGGCTGCAGTCCATGGGGTCGCTGAGAGTTGGACACGACTCAGTGACTTTCATTTTCACTTTTCACTTTCATGCATTGGAGAAGGAAATGGCAACCCACTCCAGTGTTCTTGCCTAGAGAATCCCAGGGATGGGGGAGCCTGGTGGGCTGCCATCTATGGGGTCGCACAGAGTCGGACACGACTGAAGCGACTTAGCAGCAGCAGCAGCAACACAATATTGTAAAGCAATTATCCTCCAATTAAAGATAAATTTTTAAGTATTTTTAAAAGAAAATAAAGGAAATGGTATGTGCTCTTTATTATCCCCTACTTACAGGAGGAAAGTGAGACACAGAGTAAGTTATCTGCCATCACACAGGGAGATGAACCTAGGTTTTTTGCTCAAGCCACATACCAGCACATCAAGCTCTATTCACGGGTCATCTCTGAGAGTGGACCTGCGTAGAAGCTGCACCCCTCCCCGAAGCCTGAAGGCCTCCCCTAGGCTGTGGGATCCCACTACAGGCTGGAGGAAGCTCCACAAAGCTTTCACTTTTTACTATAAGCACTTCTCCATAACTTACACTTGCACTAAGTCATCGTGTGTATTAAATCATTGTTGTTATTTTAAGGAGCTTGGTGTGGTCACCTTAGCATTTCTGCAATAAGCCCACATTCCTCCTAAAAGCAGAAGCAGCAATAAAGATGTGTCAACTTGATCGTACAAATACCTGAGGTCCGAAGCTTCTTCCTCTTACTCATTTTCTCTCTCCCTAGAGAAATCTGAAAACAAGGAGCAAATCTCATCATTACAAGCAGTTCCTATCTCTCGGTTACAGGACTCAGTGGCCTTGGCTGAGGCCACCCTCCCCCACCTAGACCTATCTGGCTGCCCCACGGGTCAACAGAGCCCCAATAGGGCAGAGGATGGGAATCATAGCTACCTTGGGCTATCTCGGGGTGAGAATTTAAACTCCTCCACGCTGCAGACAGGGAACTGCCTATTTTCTGACCAGGGTCTGAGAGCACCTGGGCCGGGGTATGGCCCCTCTAGTCTCTAAGATGGGGCAGCCTATGGGAAGCTCCCTTCCTCCAGGCTAGGGTGCTTGGGACCCTTCCAGGGACACCCCAGGACTTTCGAGGTGACACATGGGGCCCTGCAGGGTCATCTGAGGGCTTTAGAGGGGAGACCTGGGGACCTTTCAAGGGATGGGGATGCCCTTTGAGGATGCCTGGGGCCTTGGGGGAGGCCAGAGTCGCCACCACAGGTCCATTCCTTCCAGTCTAGGAGCCAGACAAGCCCAATCTGACCTGAGCCAGAGAAGTTGTTGGGGTCGCTCTGTAGTTACCAGGAACTGGGAAGGTCTACCTGTATCTTCTCGGGGATAATTTGGTTATTTTCGTAAGTTTCTTAAACAAAGGCAAAGTTGTCCCTCACGGAGGCCGGCAGCTCGAGGTCTGAGGCCCGAGTGCTGCGGACCTTGCTTCTGGTGACCAGGCCCATCCTAACCCTACCCTGGGCGCCGAAAGTGAGAACTGCCTAAACCAGGAAAGACTAGAGCTCGCAGGTGAACCGGCCAAACGGTGAACCCGCCAAACAGTGAACCCGCCAAACGCTGAACCCAAGGGCCGCCACCAGCCCTCACACCTGCAATCGCTCCGCCTCTTTCTCTCGCACTACGAGGCCTTGCCGCGCACGCGCTATGCCGGATCCTCCCTTCTCCACTTGCGCACGCTCCGCCTCTTTCCCGCGCAACCTGCGGCACCGCCCATCGCCGGCAACGCGCCTGTGCACTCGCGCACTGCCTGCCGGGAATTGTAGTTTCTGTGTTGTGGGCCCGGCAAGTCCGGTGGCTGAGCTCCGGTGCCGCGGCGCCCGAGGGCCGAGGCGGAAGTGGGGCAGCCACCTGGGGGCCGAGGGCGTGGGGTCGGCGGTCTCGGGGCGCCGACAAAGGGCGTGGGACTCAGGAAGGGCGCGTGCGCTGCCATAGGCCCCGGGGGAGGAGGCAGGGCAAGGCCAGGCCAGGGGTCCAGTGGTCCGAGTAGCCAACCTGGAAGATGCACAAGAGGAAGGGACCCCCGGGACCCCCGGGCCGAGGCGCCGCCACCGCCCGCCAGGTGAGTCTGTATCCCATGGCCTCGCCGAGGTATCCCATCCCACCCTTGTCACACGTTCAAGGGAGGGCCCCACCCCCCAGGGGAACCGGCTCTCCACTCCCAGGTGAGCCCACGTCCCCGACCCCTAGGTTAGGTTTGACCCCCACAGTAAGGCCTGTTGGCCCGGGCTCCCCAGCTCCTGGCGCCCCGCCCAGGGCTCAGGGCCACCTGTTGCAGTAGCAGCTCCAGTCGGGGAGGAGAAGGCCTCGAACCTGGGATAAGAAAGACAGTTATGGCTTTCCTGAACTGAGCACTGTGGAACCCTGGCATCAGCTTGGCCAGGTCATACTTTTTTATCCCCATTGTACAGATGAGGACACTGAGGCCCAGAGAGGTGAAGACAACTGTCCAAGGTCATAGGGATCAACTGCTTGGCCAGACCTAAGGGCAAACCCACACTGTTTGCCGTGAGCCCACAGAATTGTGGTTGGGCCCCATCTCCCTCTCTCATTACCTTTTTCCTAGGCACTGGGAGAGTTTGATTTTTCTCAGCTTTGATGGAAGGAGCTCAGGCCAAAACTTAGTGCCCAGGTATTAGTCTGGCTGACCTAAAGTTCCCTCCGGGCTTCTCCATATTGGATACTTGGCTTCACACCTCTAAGCCTCAGTCTTCTCATCTGTACAGTGGAGGCCTTAAGAGTGTATGTCACAGGATAGCTGTGAAAATTCACGACTATCTGTGATAGTTTACAGAGAGTGCTAGAACATAGTGCTCAATAAATGGTGTCATCATTGTTACTATTAGATGGAGCCATTGTGTGATTGCTGATACTTGGCCATTTTTGACCCAAAGAAAAGCGGGTAATTTGTGTACTTCAGTGTAATACTATCACATCATGGTTGGTCATTAACAAGGATAGGATAGGAAGACAGGTGTTTCACACAGCCAAGACCTCACTTCCAACTTCAGCGCTGTCTGTGCTTCCTTTTACTCTTGACACCTCCAGCCTTCCTGCACAGCTCCCTCTGCTGAAGATGCTGGAATGGAAAAACCCAGTTGTGCGGAGTGACTTTGCTTTGGGGCAGGGTGTAGGGCCTTATTTCACCACTGAACTTGGCTGGCAACCCATCATGGGTGTGGGCTCAGAGCAGGCAGTTGGGTCTCTCTCTACCTGCCCTTTGCCCCATGTTGATCTGTGCCAGAGGAGTGACTTGGCCCATCTTGGACACCTGTTGTGTCCAGGGCCTGTTCCAGCTGACTGGCTTTCCCCAGGAGCCCTGAGTTCCTCCCCAGGGGACTCCGGGGCCATCATAGCCGCCTCTAGCTAGCCGGGGTACATCCCATGGTATGACAGAAGCCCCATTGTTTCCACAGCTGGGCCTGCTAGTTGACCTCTCCCCAGACGGCCTGATGATCCCTGAAGATGGAGTTAACGATGAGGAACTGGAGGCTGAGTTCTTGGCCTTGGTGGGAGGCCAGCCCCAAGCCTTGGAGAAGCTTAAAGGCAAAGGTGAGACTCTCAGTACACCCCTGAACATTTTCTGAGCTCCTGTTTGGAGCTGGGCACTGAGGCGATGAGAATATGCAGACAGAGAAGGTCCCTGTCCGCCTGGCAACCTAATTCTGGGGAAGAGTTAAGCGATCGGCTCTGGCCCCAACATGAGGATTCAAGTCCCACTTCTGCAGCTAACTGGCTGTGTGACTTGCTGAGTTTCAGCAACTATATGGGGCTCAGTTTCCCTGTCTGTAAAATGGGAATAATCACCCATTAATGGGGAATAATCACCACTAATCAATAATGGATGTGGCGTGTCCTCCAACCCATGGTTCTGTGATCAGGGCTGGGCTCTGGGGAGACCTATGGGCTGGACTGGGATTCCAGGAGGAGGCACCTGCAATGGGGAGGGCCAGGTGAAGAGTGGGGGAGGGGGTGAGTCACAGTTTGTGCACAGGCCCTGGAAGAGGTGGCAGGGGCAGGGGACTCTGCAGGGGTCAAGTGGGGCTGGAGCTTGGGCACATGGAACCTTTACACTTTATAGCTAATGCAGTTGATCCTTGTTAGCTACAGATTCCGAATTGGTAAATTCATCTATTGGTTTAACTTTATTTGTAACCTCCAAATCAGTTGCTTGTCGCACTTTTGCAGTCATTCACAGACATGCATGGAGCTGCCAAAAGTTTGAGTCACCCAGTGTGCCTGTTCCCTGCTGAGGCGACACTCTGCCTTCTTGTCTCAGCGCATAAATAGTGTCCTTTTCTTGGTCTGTTGAATGTCATGCTTTTCTCATGTTTGTGCTTTTTGTTGATTTTGCGGATCCACATGGCCCCAAGCATAGTGCCAGAGTGCTGTCTCCTGTTCCTTAGTGTGAGAAGACTAGGATGTACCTTGTAGATAAGCTTCATTCAGGCATCAGTTATAGTGCTGTTGGCTTCAAGTTCCGTGTTAATGAATCAACAATATGTATTAAAGAAGGTGTCTTTAAGTAGAAACACACATAAAACAAGGATATATACTGCCTGTTTGACAACAGTGTTGTGCCCAGAGGCTCGTGGGAACCTAATGCTGTATGTCCTTCAGGGCCAGTTGATTCATTATTCACTAATTCCAACTTTATAGAACATGGGTGCCGTGAGAAACAAGAGTTACATGAACAACAAAATGCTGACAGTGTGCTGTTCTAAGAGCTGCATTTACCGTTAGTCCCTGCAGTCTGTGGTGAGGGAGAAACTGTTACTGTCCCCATCTAACAGATGGGAAGACTAAGGCCCAGGGAAGTGAAGCGACTTGCCCAAGGTCCCACAGTGAGAAAGTTGCAGATCTGGGATTCCAACTCAGGCTTGTCAAGGAAGAGATGAGGCCAGGGAGATCGACAGGGAGTAGGATCATGCCTGCTGGCCCAAGGACAGTGGGGTGCCATGGAAGAGCCAGGAGAGGGAGACATACTGCCCACTGCCTGCTACCCTAGTTTTCATGGCCATGGGTGAATGGGACAGGAGGCCGGGGACTCTTGAAGGATCCTGGTTCAACTGGGGCCTCCCTTTGCCTCCAGGTCCCCTGCCCATGGAAGCCATTGAGAAGATGGCCAGCTTATGCATGAGAGACCCGGATGAGGATGAAGAGGAGGGAACAGACGAGGAGGATGTGGAGGCTGATGATGACCTGCTGGTGAGCACCCAGGGCGGAGCGGGAGACCTCCCTCCCGTTGTCCACCCAGCAGGCCCTCACGATGGCCCCCGGCCGTGTGTTCCTGCAGGCGGAACTGAATGAGGTCCTTGGGGAGGAGCAGAAGGCTTCAGAGTCCCACCCTCCTGTGGCCCAGGTATACCCCTGACGACACTGGTCTGTGCAGCCCAGGGTTCAAGGGCTCCCTCCTCCCCTCTCAACCACAGAACCTCGCACAGGTGGTGGGGTGCCTCTGATCCCCAGTTCTCCACCCTGGGAGATGGGTGATGATTTCTGCCCCTTCGGGGTTAGAGGGGGCAACACACCTGGTATACAGTAGGTACTCAACCCAGGAAGCTGTCAGGCTGGATCTGAGAGAGGGGTCTCCACCCAGACTGTGCACCTGGCCCCTCCCGCAGCCAAAGGCCACAACCCCCAGCCCAGGGCTGGAGGCCACCTTGCAGGAGAGGCTGGCCCTCTACCAGACTGCGATCGAAAGCGCTAGGCAAGCCGGAGACAGTGCCAAGATGCGGCGCTATGACCGGGGACTTAAGGTGAGTGGGCAGACAAGAGCGTGACCAGGTCCTCACCACTGCCCCCTGCACCCAGCTCCAGCTCCTCCCAAACCTACGTTCACACCTTCTCCCAGACACTTGAAAACCTGCTGGCCTCGGTCCGGAAGGGCAAAGCCATCGATGAAGGGGACATCCCGCCGCCTGTGGCTGTGGGGAAGGGGCCCAGCCACACGCCTGCACCCACCCAGCCGGCCCCTCTGAACCCGCTGGCCCCAGATCCCCGGGTTGTCGTGGAGAGTCCTCCTGCTGCTCCGTCCTCGTCCCTGGCCTCAGCTAAGCCCCAGCCACCCCCAGGTAGGCCACAGGCAGGGCTGGCTGATGTGGGCTGATGAGGGGGTATTCATTTAGTGGCTGGCCCTTTGGTGGGGTGTACAGGGCCTGCACTGAATTTTAGATATTTTTTAACACCTTTCCTCCCCAGATCCTACTTTCCAAGGGGAACACAGGCTCACAGGAGAGGTTTTCTGTCTGTGGTAGCTGTAAAATATATTTTAGAAAACATTTGCCATTTAACTATTTTTCAACATGCAGTTGAGTGATATTTATCGCTCTCACAATATTGTGCAACCACCACCTCTATGAGTTTCCAAAACTTTTTCATCTCCCCTATTCAGCATTAACTCCCCATTCTCCCTTGCCCAGTCCCTAGGAACCTCTGTTCTGTTTTCTGTCTCTGGATTTGCCTCTTACAGATATTTCATGTAAATAGAATCATCCACTATTTGTCCTCCTGTGTCTGGCTTCCTTCACTTAGCAAAATGCTGCAGCATGTGTCAGAACGCCATTCCTTTTTAGAACTGAACAACATCATGGTTTTTTGGTTTTGTTTTGGTTTGGGTTGTGCCATGTGGCTTGCAGAATCTTAGTTTCCCGACCGGAGACTGAACCCAGGTCCCAGCAGTGAAAGTGCAAAGTCCCAACCACTGGACCGCCAGGGGATTCCCCATAGAGTTTTTTCTTTTTTTTAAGATTTATTTTTATTTATTTATGGCTGCGTTGGGTCTTCATTGCTGCTCGCAGGCTTTCTCTAGTTGCGAGGAGAGCTACACTTCATTGTGGTGCACAAACTTCTTATTGTGGTGGCTTCTTTTGTTGCAGAGGATGGGCTCTGAGTGCACAGGCTCAGTAGTTGCACCTCGAGGACTCTCAGACACAGGCTCCATAGTTGTGGCTCACAGGCGTAGTTGCTCCATGGCATGTGGGATCTTCCCCAGACCAGGGATCGACCCCCTGTCTCCTGCACTGGCAGGCAGATTCTTAACCACCGGATGACCAGGGAAGGCCCCCACCCATAGAGTATTAAGTGAATAGTTCCCAAGCCCTCAGCTTGTCCATTGTTCCTGAAACTCACTTGTTGGAGAACGCACCTCCCAAGAAGTTTTCTTTCCCCTAACCTCCCCTTCCCCTGCCTTAAGAAAAGAAAATGGGGCAAACCAAAGGAGATACTCCAAATGCTGGCCTGAGGTTCAGAAAGTGAACCCCTAGTCTCTGAGTGCTTCAGCCAAGCTGGTTTCTAAGCTTTTGTTTTTAGTGAAGCTCAAGGATGACTATTGGAAATCGTGACCTGAGATTCTTAGCTGAAATCACCAACAGTTTTTCATAATGGGTTTTTGTATATAGCTGCGCAGGGACCCTGAGAATCACGTGACATCTATAAGACTCTGTCTCTTCCCATCTATTTGATGATGTGAAGCAGGTTTCTTTGCACGTTAAAAACAAAAAAGGAAAGTAGGAAAAGAATGAACAAGGAAACAGGAGCTAAGTGCTAGTGGATGGGCCCGGTCCCCACCTTGTCAACAAGAGCTGCCTCGCCAATACAATTTTACTCTTCGTATATCAAAATTATTTATCAAAAAAGCTCGATATAGTTAAGCTTTGCTCAGTTTTGTGCAAAAAATAATTCCAACAGTAATTCTGCCCCAAAATAAAAAAATTTGAACGCTGAGAGGGACTTTCAATGGCAGGAGATAAAGCCAATGAAGTGTCAGGGTGTTACAGGACTTCCCTGGCAGTCCAGTGGTTAAGACTTTGCCTTCCAATGCAGGGGGTGCAGGTTCAATCTCAGCTCGGGGATCTAAGATCCCACATACCTCGGGACCAAAAAACTAAAACGTAAAACAGAAGCAATATTGTAACAAATTCAATAAAGACTTTAAAAATGGTCCACATTAAGAAATGTCAAGATATTGAGCAGGGGGAGATAAATTAGGAGTTTGAGATTAACAGATACACCTTACTATATATTAAATAGTTCCCAAAAAACCAAGGATCTACTGTATAGCCCAGGGAACTTATGCTATATGGTAGATTTATACGTTATATATATATAATATATATATATATATATATAATGGAAAAGAATCTGAGAACATTTATTTATATATATACATAAATGAATCAGGTTTCTATACACCTGAAATTAACACAACGTTGTAAATTAATTATACCTCAATCAAAAAAAAATGTCAAGTTGTTTTGCTTCAAGTTGGACACCTTCTCAGGCAAGTCCACCAAAACAAAGCAGTGAGTCCAGTTATCAGTCTGAAAAAATACAACAGGTACTTTGTACTGTTTTCCAGGTATTTCTAGGATGTATATCTGGGTGGTGAGTGGTGTATCTATTGTATTTTATTTTTAATACCAACAATTGTACTTACTGATGTCAATTTAAGAATACTTCTTCTAAGAACATATTAGGCATATTATTTGAAGCTGTATCTAATATAGTGTTTTAAAAGCTATTTAATCCTGTTTCCCAACTTTGCTGATACACTGCAGAAAGGTACATTTAAATGTACAATAAGGTGTTGAAAAAAGACTCTCGAGTACCCAAATGCATCATGTTAGGATACAGTTCTGCCAGAAACATGTATGTAAATAAGGGAAGATCTGAAGTTCCCAATTGCTCACTGTGAACCCTGGCATATATTTAAAAAGTAGGACTTCATGGTCCTGTGGTTGGAAATCTGTTGGCCGATGTAGAGGACAAGTGTTCAATCCCTGGTCGATCCCAGAAGCTTCCACGTGTCCAGTTTCTGTTGACAGATAAAGCATACCTGGATTTCTTCCGCTTTGCTTTATTGCAATTCACAGATGAGTGTGATTTTTTTTTTTTACAAATCAGTTTGTGGTAACTGTACTCTGAGCAAGTCTGTTGGCACCATTTTTCTAACAGCGTTTGCTCACTTTGTGTCTGTCTGTCACATTTTGGCAATTCTCGAAGGATTTCAAGGGTTTTCATTATTATTATTCTTGTTATGGGGATCTGTGATCAGTGATTTTCGGTGTTACTGCTACAGTTTGCTGAAGGCTCAGGTGGTAGTTAGCATTTTTTAACAATACATTTATTCTAGTCTAATGAGTCTTTATCTTTGGCTGCCTTCTTTGCTGCACTTGGGCTTTCTCTAGTTGCGGCGAGCAGGTTTCTCGTTGCAGTGGCAACGCTTGTTGCAGAGCTTGGGCTGCAGGGTGTTCAGGCTCAGTAGTTGCAGAGTGCCTGGGCTTAGTTACCCTGTGGAACAATGAAATTTTCTTATGTTAAAGTATGCACGTTGTTTTTTTAGTCATCATGGTATTGCATGCCTCACAGACTACAGTATAGTACAGTAACTTTTATATGTACAGGGACACCAAACAACCTGAGTGACTCACTTCATTACAATATTTGCTTTATTGAGGTGATCTGGAACCAGACCTACACTAAGAGGTATGCCTGAAAATGGATAAACAAATGTGGTCCATCCATATAATGGAATATCATTCACCCTGAAAAGGGAAGGAAATTCTGACACACGCTACAGCACGGATGAACCTGGAAGCCATTATGCTGCGTGAAATAAGCCAGTAACAAAGGGACAGATACTGTATGATTTCACTTATGGGGTCCCTAGCGGAGTCAGATTCCCAGAGACCAAAAGTAGACCAGTGGGTGCCAGGGGCTGGAGGAGGGGAATGGGGAGTTAGTGTTTAATGAGGACAGAGTTTCAGTTGGGAAAGATGGAAAGAGTGCTGGAGTTGGATAGTGGTGATGTTTGTACAACAATGTGGGTGTCTTTAATGCCATTGAACTGTATACTTATAAAGGGTTAAGATGGTAAATTTTATGTTGTATTTTACCACAATCTGAAAAAATAAAAAGGGAAATATCAGTGAGTTTCAGATCACTATGGTAGTGAGGATGCATTTGATTTAAAAGAGTAGCGTGATGATTTTCTTTATCAAATGTCAGTATTTGAAGACACTAGGAACAACAGCAATTGCCACTTTCTCAATTCAAAATGAAAAGTTTTAGATGTCGACTTTAAAATGTCTAAGAGTACAGAAAGTTTTCCAGAATTCTCTTGGGGGCAAAATAGCATTGGCTCTAGAGACTGACAGTCACAGGGTTGAGTCCTCACTATGCCTTCTTCAGGCTGTGTGGTTTGGGGAAACAGCATCCCCTCTCTGAGCCTCAGTTCTCAAATCTCTAAGGTGGGCCTTTGTTGTGAGAATTAAGTAGAAATAGTTTGTGCACCATGCCCTCTCCCAGGTCCTTGCAGCCCTGGCCCCCTGGCCCAGTTGCAGAGCCGCCAGCGCGAGTACAAGCTGGCTGCCCTCCACGCCAAGCAGCAGGGAGACACCGCCACTGCCGCCAAACACTTCCGTGTGGCCAAGGTGCGTCCAGAGGGGTCAGGGTTGGAGGTAGAGGACAGGATGCTTCTAACATTGTGTGATAGCAAAGAACAGGGGCTCTGGAGTCAAGACAGACCCAGATTGAATCCTGGTCACTCTGTGACTATAGTTTGCTGCACCTCCTGAAGCCTCAGTTTACCCTCTCTGTGAAATGGGCATAAATGTCTGGAGGAGGCTTGAGCAAAATACCACAAAAGGACTTCCCTGGTGGTCCAGAGACTGACCACCAGGTCAGTCTGCACTTCCACTGCAAGGGGAGCAGGTTCAATCCCTGGTCACAGAACAGCCAAAAATAAAAATGTTAAAAAGATGCTTGCTGCAAAGGAAGGGACAGAGTGGGGAGTCATCTGCCATGTGGCAGGTCGTGGAGGCTCCCCATGGGGTCCTAGCCCCCAGCTGCAGCCTCCTGCCCCGATCTTCCTTCTCCCAGAGCTTTGATGCTGTCTTGGAGGCCCTGAGCCGGGGAGAGCCTGTGGACCTGTCGCGCCTGCCCCCTCCACCTGGTGAGGACCCCACCCTGCCCATCCTCCAGGACTGCTGGAGGTCTCCAGGACGTTCTTGCTGATGCTGCCGCCCCTTTGGTCAGAGGGACCCCAGGGACCCCAGCCTCAGGCCAGACTAGCCTGGTTGGGGGAAGGGCAGCCACAAGTAAGCCCCCCACTGGACTGGACCTCTCTACCCCTAGACCAGCTGCCCCAGGGCCCACCATCACCACCTCTGCAGCCTCCAGCTCCTGCTATGGTGCCCTCCACGCCAGGTAGGCTCCTGGGACCCTGGGGGGTGGGCCGGCTGGAGCAAGACAGTCTCCTCTCACCGAGACCCTTAACTCTACCATCTGGTCTGACCCAGAGGCTCCTCCACCCCCGAAGACTCTCCTGGAGGCACTAGAGCAGCGGATGGAGCGGTACCACGTGGCTGCGGCTCAAGCCAAGACCAAGGGGGACCAGCGGAAGGCTCGCATGCATGAGCGCATCGTCAAGGTGCGTGGAGACCCAAGTAGGCAGGTCGGCCACTCCTAGAGACCTTGCCCAGGAAGCTCTGACACCTGTGTTCCCTGCAGCAATACCAAGACGCCATTCGGGCCCACAAGGCTGGCCGAGCAGTGGACGTGGCGGAGCTGCCTGTGCCTCCAGGTAGGCCCTGCCCCCCAGCCCCACCTCTCCACCCTCTGAGCCTTTGCAGGTGCTGTTCCCTCCAGCTCTCCAGTCCCAGGGAGCTGACGGCTGCACCTTCAGAAATTCTGCAAGCTTGTTAGACAGTGGGTACCTTAAAATCATTTACCATGGGAATGTTTACACCACAGAAATTGGCAAACACTAAAAATTAGGAGGTTTTTATCTGAAGAGTCTGTTGACCAGCCCACCACTGTCTGGTCATTTATTTATTTGAAAACATTATATATTTATTTTTAACTGTGCTGGGTCTTCATTGCTGCATAGGCTTTTCTCTAGTTGCAGCGAGCAGGGGCTACCCTCTAGTGGTGGTACACAGGCCTCATTGCGGTCATTTCTCCTGTTGCAGAGCACAGACTCTAAGGCACGTGGGCTTCAGTAGTTGCGGCTTGAGCCCTAGAACCCAGGCTCAGACACTGTGGCACTGGGGCTTTCTTCGCAGCATGTGGCCTCTTCCCGGATCAGGGATCAAACCCGTGTCTTTTGCTTTGGCAGATTCTTTACCACTGAGTCACCAGGGAAGCCCCTGGTCGTTTCTTCTTTGACTCGCTCCTTCCTAGTCATCAGCTCTCAGTTTTACAGAGATCTCCCCTGCCTCCCATCACCCCTGCCGGTGGGTTGGAGATGTCTTCTGGGATCCCAGAGCTGCCTGTGTGTCCACCATGAGAGCAATTACAGCTCTGCACGTTGGCCCCATGGGAGTCCCTCCAGGCCCAGGGCCACCTCTTATGCCCAGCATGCCACCTCACATGGTGCTTGCTTGTTGGAATCTGGTGAAGACCTGGCCAGGGTCAGGCAAGAGGAGCCAAGAGCAAAGAGGGAGGTTAGAATGGTCTGACATCTTCACCAAACCAGCAGCAGCTCCTTCCTTGCATTCAAAATAGATTCAGGGACTTCCTTGGCAGTCCAGTGGTTAAGGCTCCGCGCTTCCCCTGCAGGGGGCGTGGGTTCGAGCCCTGGTTAGGGAAGTAAGATTCCACATGCCTCGCGGTGCAGCCCACCCAGCCTTTCCACAAAGAAAAGAAAGAACTAAGAAAATGCAAAAGTATTGTGTTGGCCAAAACGTTCGTTCAGGGTTTAAAAATCAGAACAGACTTTTTGGCCAACCCACATAGATTCAAAGGCCTAAAGCTCCTTAGCAGGGGAAGAACCTGTGTCTCAACTATTATAGTGTGGGCCTCACCCTCCTGACTGGGTCCCAACTGGCCTCCTAGGCTTTCCCCCGATCCAGGGCCTGGAGGCCACCGAGCCCACCCAGCAGAGCCTGGTGGGGGTCCTGGAGACCGCCATGAAGCTGGCCAACCAGGATGAAGGCCCTGAGGATGAAGAGGACGAGGAGCCTAAGAAGGTGTGAGGGGCCAGGGCCTTGGGGTGAGGCAGGGGAGTGGCATGGCAGCAAAGCAAAGCCCTGGTAGTCCTGGCCTTGAGCCAGGAAGAACCAGCTGCACATCTGGGCCTGCTACTTGCTGGCCATGAGGCCATGGGCAAGTCATCTTGCCCTCTGAACTTCAGGCTCCTCTGTACAGTGAGCACAGTACTAGTCCCTACCTCCTGGGGCTGTTGCCAAGGTTTAGTGTGAACAAGATTGTATGTTGTGTTCAGTGGTGAAGAAATAGAAACTGAGATGGTCAGTGTTGTCGCTGTCAGGCCTCAACCCTGTGGGCAGCAGACTCATCACAGGCGCTGGGAAAGCTCTGACTTGCTCTCCAATCCTCTGCAGCTCAGCAGCCCTGCAGCCCCCACAGCCCAGCCCAAAGCCCCACCTTCAAAGGCACCCCCGTCAGGATCCGCCCCCATAGCCAAAGCAGCCCCCAAAGGCACATCCACCAGAGGTAGGTATGCCCCTCCCAACCTGGGCAGCCAATTGCCTGGCTGTGGGTGGGACAGCACCTGCAAACACCCCTGTACCCACAGCCCAGCAGCAGCTGGCCTTCCTGGAGGGCCGCAAGAAGCAGCTCCTGCAGGCTGCGCTGCGAGCCAAGCAGAAAAACGACGTGGAGGGCGCCAAGATGTACCTGCGCCAGGCCAAGGGGCTGGAGCCCATGCTGGAGGCCTCACGCAATGGGCTGCCTGTGGACATCACCAAGGTGAACCCTCTAGGCCTTCTAGACCTTCCCAGGCACTCACCCTTCGGACTTCTGCCACTTACCAGTCACATGACTTGGAATGTATTCATCAGGGTCCAGGTTAAACTGCTGTAACAAACTCCCTTTCCCGGCCCAAGACAGTGACTGAAATAAGACAGACATTTATGTTTCCTGTATGTAACACTCAGGGCATTCTGATCTCTAAAAGAGACCTCTAAAAAAGCCCTTCAGGGCCCAGATTCTTTCCATCTTGCTACTTTGTGACACCCTAGGAGGTCATTCTTGTCCTTGTGGTCAAAGTGGATTGGCCTTTGACCAGATAAGGGGATACCTATCTGCATCCGGGCTATGGGCAGTGATGTGGAGTTGCTGTCACTTCTACTTGCCTCCCATTGGCCAGAATTGAGTCATGTGGCCACACTTAGCTGCAGGGGAGGCTGGGACATGTAGTCTCTTGCTGGGCTGCTGCGTGTCCAGCCAGAGCTCCATTACTAGGGGAGAGGGGTTGGAGATCAGGGTGACAAATTGGGCCATGTGGGACAGACCATCCATTTCTCTTTGAGGATTACTTTTCTCCTTGGGAAAGAAGAACAGGGCCTGCGATGAAGCTGTAGTCAGAGAAGGCCTCTTGAAGGAGGTGTGATGTTTCCGCAGAGCCCTGGGTGGGTCTGCTCATGGTTGTCCAGCAGGCCCCTCCCTCACAAGCCTCGTCCTCCCCAGGTACCACCTGCCCCCGTCAACAAGGATGACTTTGCCCTGGTCCAGCGTCCTGGCCCAGGTCTGTCTCAGGAGTCTGCCCGACGCTATGGCGAACTCACCAAGCTCATAAGGCAGCAGCACGAGGTGAAGGGGTCTTCCCTGCCCAGGTCACCAGGCACACGGCGCCCCCTCCAACCCTCCCCTCACTGTCTTCTGTTCCCCCAGATGTGCCTGAACCACTCTAACCAGTTCACTCAGCTAGGCAACATTGCTGAAACCAGCAAGTAAGAAGCCCAGCCCCCATGCCCCACCAACTTCCGTACCCTGCAGCCTGCCCCTAGGACCAGGGACCTGAGCAGAGCCCTCTCACTGGCAGATTTGAGAAGCTGGCAGAAGACTGTAAGCGGAGCATGGAGATTCTGAAGCAGGCCTTTGCCCGGGGTCTCCCCACGCCCACTGCTCGCTTTGAACAGAGAACCTTCAGCGTCATCAAGTAAGGCCCCCTATACCCTGCCACTGGCCCTTTTGGAGAGAGGGGATCACACTCCCCAGAAGCCAGCAGAGGACTTGCTTCTGGAGGAGAGTTTGGGTGGTCTGGTGGGAGCAGAGCATGTGCAAGTGTCCTGAGGCAGACGTGCCGTGTAAGTAAAGGATGGCAATGGAGTGTTGACAGTGACACGTTTGGAAATGGGGACAGTCTAGTGAATGCAGAGGCCTGGGCAAGCTCATGGAGTGGTGAGGTGGGTCCTGTTCCTGTTACATCATCTCACACTCCAGGGAGTTGGGATCATTCTTCCCACTTGTACACGAGGTTAGGGGTAGCCACTGGGGTAACCTAACATCACCACTTAGGATAACCTGCACCCCTCACCCTGGCTCCCCCACATCTGCAGCCTGGCTCCCTGTCACCCCCTCATCTCCACTTCTCTCACCCCCAGCCACACAGACTTCTTTTTGGTCAGTCAGACACACCAGCCATGTTCCCACTCAGGACCTTTGCACCAGCTGTCTTCTCTGCTTAGCCCCTCTTATGCAGATTACCATGTAGCATCCTCTTCTTTTTCTTTTTTAAAAGTTTTTTTTGGCTGCACTGCATGGCCTGTAGGATCCTAATTCCGTGACCAGGGATCAAACCCATGCCCCCTGCAGTGGAAAGTCAAAGTCTTAACCATTGGACTGTTAGGGAGATCCCTGTAGCAGCCTCTTCTTGACATTCAGAGTCACCTATGATGTTACTTCTCCTGAGAAGCCCTCCTTGATGGCCCTGTCTAGAGCAGTACCTCCCAAGCACACGCCAGTGTTTTAATCCTCTGCAGAGTTGTTTTGTTTTGTTTGTTTATATATTCAGGGGTCATCTGTTCACTCAGCTAGCCAGGGCTCCCTGAACCTGTACAGGCGCAGTCTGCCTCATTTACCTCTGTATTTTCAGCAGTGAGGACACTGGCTGGCATATAGTAGAGGATCAAAAAACCTTGTCAGAGAAAGAGAAGGTCCCACAGCAGCTAGGGCACTTGGTGAATTCTAGAAGATTCCAGAAAATTCTAGAAGGTTCCAGAAATCTTATGCAAGGAAAGAGGTCCCACAGAGGTGAGGCCACTGACTGGTGCAGAGCTGGTTCCAAATAAATATGTGCAAATTTATGAAAGGACTAAACAAGTAGTCAGTGGCAGACCTCGATAGAGAATTGTAGTCTGTCTGGTTCTAAAACTCAAGCTTAGGACCTGAGACACCCTCAAGAGACTGGGGGGAGGGCCAAGAAGGCGGGCAGGGCGGTGGCACTGAGGCGCCTCTCTCCCACCCTCCCTCCCGGAAGGATCTTCCCTGACCTCAGCAGCAACGACATGCTCCTGTTCATCGTGAAGGGCATCAGCTTGCCCACACCGCCAGGTGAGGGGGCACCAGGCAAGGGGCAGGGCTGGGAGGTCCACCCATCTGCCCAACTCTGACCCTTGTCTTCCCGCAGGGCTGTCTCCTGGTGACCTGGATGTCTTTGTTCGGTTCGACTTCCCCTATCCCAACGTGGTACATGGGGAGCTGAGGGGGGATGGGTTCCAGCCCCTTCAGGCCTGGAGGGTGTGGGTCTGGCGGGGGTTCAAGGGTAGGCCCCAGCCCCTGAGCTTTTTTACTTCCTGTCTGGTCACAGGAAGAAGCTCAGAAAGACAAGACCAGTGTGATCAAAAACACAGACTCCCCTGGTGAGCCCTGGCAGGAAGCAGTCCCCCGCCTCCCATCCCCACAGAAAGCCCATGAGACCGTAAGCTGACCCTGCCCCTCTTCTCTCCCTCCTTCCCCTGGCAGAGTTCAAGGAGCAGTTCAAGCTTTGCATCAACCGCAGCCACCGTGGCTTCCGAAGGGCCATCCAGACCAAAGGCATCAAGTTCGAAGTGGTCCACAAGGGGTGAGCTGGGGCCACAGGTGCTTTCTGGGCCTCCAGAGGAGGGGGAGCTGCCCAGGGCCAACCATTCTGTCCCCTCTCACACACACAGGGGGCTCTTTAAGACCGACCGGGTCCTGGGCACAGCTCAGCTGAAACTGGACGCCCTGGAGACGGCGTGCGAGGTCCGAGAGGTCCTTGAGGTGAGAGGTGGACATTGGTCTGAACACTTGGGTATAGCCGTGCCACTCACGAACATCAACCAGATGCTCCCTGCCCTGAACTTCCCAAAGGTCCTCTGCTGGCACAGCCCCTCCCCGGAAATACCAGGCTTCCCCACTACCCAGCCCTAAGTATGCTCTGCACCCTGCTCCATTAAGAGTAGCTGGTGTCTCAGCCATACCCAGGAGCTCATATTTTGGCAATTTCTCTGGTTGTCCTGGGGCCCATCCCTGAGCCTCCAGCCACAGCCTGCTGCTTTTATTTATTTATTCTTTGGGGAATTTTATTTATTTATTTATTTTGGCTGTGCTGGGTCTTCGTTGCTGCGCAGACTTTCCTCTAGTTGTGGCAAATGGGTTCCACTCTCTAGTTGTATGCAGATTTCCCGTTGCGGTAGCTGCTTTTGCTGTGAGCACGGGCTCTAGGGCATGCAGGCTTCGGTGGTTTCAGCACGGGGGCTCAGCAGTTGCAGCTCCCGGGCTCTAGAGCACAGGCTCTCTAGTTGTGGCACACGGGCTCAGTTGCTCAGCAGCATGTGGGATCTGCCCGCACCAGGGATCGAACCCACGTCTCCTGCATTGGCAGGCGGATTCTTTACCACTGAGCCACCAGGGAAGCCCTACTGCTTCTTCACAGCCTCCCCTCACTGCCCCCAGGTCCTGGATGGTCGCAGGCCCACAGGGGGGCGGCTGGAGGTGATGGTTCGGATTCGCGAGCCACTGACAGCCCAGCAGTTGGAGACCACGACTGAGAGGTGGCTGGTCATTGACCCCGTGCCAGCATCCATGCCCACAGTGAGACCCCGGCCCGTCAGCAGCCCTGGGGGAAGGGAGGGCTTGGTTCAAGGTGGCCGAGACTCACAGGACTAGTTTTGTCCTCTGAAGCAGGTTGCTGGCCCCAAAGGGAAGGCTCCCCCCATACCTGCTCCTACGAGGGAGCCAGGGAACAGGTAGGTGACTGGGCCCAGCTGTGCTGGAGAGAATGCCCCTCTTCTTATCTCAGCCTCTCCTGGACAACGTACCATCAGGCACAGACTAAAGCTTGTCTCTCCGCTGCTTCAAAACCTTTCCTGGCTCCTCTTCTCCTGGAGCGTCTAGTTTAAACTCCTCAGCTTGATCTTTAAGACCTTTTGTGATCAGACCACTGTCAATAATCCAGCCTTCTTCCTATTGGTTCATGGCTCCATTTAGTTTTCATGAGCCTCTTGGCTACTCTGTGTTACAATACCCTGAACACCCCTATCGCCACACTTGCTCCTTGCTCCTGTGCCCAACTCTGACTCCTTTGATGCCCAGCTTGGCTGTCACCTCCTCCAGGAAGCCCTCCCTGACACCTGGCATCACAGTTGCCTGGGTGTACTCCCCTTGTCCCTGTCAGGTTGTGGATTCAGCAACACGGGTGGGCCTGGCTTGTCTCCCACTGTCCCCTGGGGCCCAGTATGTTTGTTGAATTAATAGGGTTGGGGATGGGAGTTCCTTGCAGCCCTTCCCCCTCCCCAACCCCATAGATCAGCACGGCCCCTGCATAGTCTCAGCGTGCTGGCCTTCGACCAAGAGCGTCTGGAGCGGAAGGTGGGTGCCACCCTGCGAGGCTCAGTGGGGCAGGGCTGGGGCTCCGCAGGTCCCTCACAGCTCCCTCTGCATCCTCTCCCCCGACCCCAGATCCTGGCCCTCAGGCAGGCGCGGCGGCCGGTGCCCCCTGAGGTGGCACAGCAGTACCAGGACATCATGCAGCGCAGCCAGTGGCAGCGGGCACAGCTGGAGCAGGGAGGCCCGGGCATGCGGTGGGGTAGGAGCTCAGGGATGGGTGTGGGGGGGAAGGTTGGGGGCGTGGGCCCCATCCTGATGGCCCCCCCCTCCATCCCTCAGAGTACATGGCCCAGCTGGAGCGCCAGCTACAGTTCTACACAGAGGCCGCCCGGCGTCTGGGCAATGATGGCAGCAGGGTGAGCTGGGCAGGCGTGGGGGCATGGCCAGGGCCACCAGGGGCTGCCTGCTGACTCCTTCTTCACCCCCTAGGAGGCCGCCAAGGAGGCACTGTATAGACGGAACCTGGTCGAGAGTGAGGTGAGCAGCTTGGGCATTGAGAGCCAGGTGGGCAAGTGTGGTCGTGTCCCCCATCCTGACCCGGGCCACTTCTCCCCGCAGCTGCAGCGGCTCCGCCGGTGAGGGACGAAGGGACAGGCGGCCCCCAGAGAGCTGGGAGTGGGCCTACGGCCCCTATACTGCCACAACCTCGGACCAGACAAGCAGACAATCAGTGGACAGTCAACTCTGGACGGACCCATCCCCCACTGGGCCCACCTGGCCCGGCTGGAGCCACCCCCAGCAGGGGACGTTGGCAAAGTCTG
Source organism: Cephalophus harveyi (assembly GCA_006410635.1). Classification (NCBI taxonomy): domain Eukaryota; kingdom Metazoa; phylum Chordata; class Mammalia; order Artiodactyla; family Bovidae; genus Cephalophus; species Cephalophus harveyi. Next base: position 177,578 of record SJYT01032136.1, on the reverse strand, counting down.
CCAGCCTGTGTGTGCCCTTCACCCAGGCCCAGCTGGGTGGGCCCCAGAAAGTCCGTTTGCACAGCCCAGGGGTGCACAGCCCCTTGCCGGCCTCCAAAGCAAGAGGATGGCTGGGACCAAGCCCCCAGGGCCCTTGCAAGCACTTTACTTCCTGTTCCTCCCCAGCCTTAACCCTGATGCCCACCCACACCCCAAAGAAGCCGCTGAGGTGAGCCAGGGTCAGCCAGGCTCCCCAGAGGGTTGCCCTGGCCCAGCTGGGCCCCCAGGGCAGACACATGGAATAAACAGCCAGGGCCATACCTGGCTCACTCTGTCCTGCCCTTGTTTCTTGTTCCTGGCCCCAGTGCCTGGGCTGGGCTGCCCCACCCCAGGGGGATGATGAAGAGGTGCCTGCGAGAGGAGCAGGGAGCGTGCCCATGAAGGACATGATCTGTGCACACACACCTTGCAGGGATGTGTGTGAAGGCCCATGCGTGTGTCCCTGGGGTCTGTAGTGCACCTGAGGGCATCTGCGTGTGTTTCTCCAGCTGGTGGCCTTGGGTATATCTGGGTTTACACACAAGGTCAGGTCATATGTGGTGGTGCTTGGTGACCCACGTGTGTCTCAGGGCCTTACAAGGCAGCCCTGCCGCTCATGGGGCCCAGGACCTGGACTAGACTGCCGGACGCACTTAGCATCCCAGAGCTTCAGCTTCCGGTGCTGGATACGGCACGATGAGAGCCCCTGCCACAAGCGGAAGGGCACCTGGTCTGCGGTGAGCACTTGCAAGGGCTAGGGGTGCTTTTCTGTTTGTTTTTTGGTCACGCTGCAAGGCATGCAGGATCATAGTTCCCCAACCAAGGACTGAACCCACACTTCCTGCAGTGGAAGCGTGGAATCTTGACCACTGGACCACCAGGGAAGGCCGGGGCTAGGCTTTATTGTTGTGTCTATTTGCACAGGCAGTGGGGGAGCGTCCGGCAGGGCCCGAGTTGCCTGTACGCCCAGTGTGCACGTGGTCTGCTCCAGTCTCCTGGGCTCCCTGGGTGTCTGGGTGGTGGCCCGTCCCAGTGTCCCGGCCAGCACAGGATGGGCAGGCCCAGCCCTCCAGGCCCCGGAGAGCCAGGTCGAGGCCCCAGGTGGGCGCTGTCTCCTTAGTCCATAGCCCAGCAGAGCCCCAGGGATCTGGGCCACTCTACCAGGCTCCTCGAGGCTCAGGGGCCTGCTGCCCGTGGCCGGCGTGGGGCTGTGGGCGGCAGGTGGACCAAGACTGGCTCGGGGTTCCCCGTCGTGTCCACTACGCGCAGGTGCAGGAGGCCCAGGAAGGCCTCAGGTGCGATGCTGGTCATGTGAAGCCTGTTGGCCCTGGACCGAGAGACGGTGTGAGGGCACGTTCCTGGGGAGAGGCCCACCTGGGCCCGCCCACAGCCCTGCCCTGTCTACCTGGAGTTGCCTAATCCCGCCACCCGCAGGGTACCTGAGGAAGAGGGCACGCAGGCGTGGTGTGCTGAGAAAGGCTTCAGGGCCCACGTGGCCGATGCGGTTGCCCTGCAGGTGCAGCTCCTCCAGGGCCTCGGGTAGGTCAGGGGGCACGAAGGACAGCTCATTGTGGCTGAGGTCCAGCACCTGGGCAGGCAAGCAGAGATGGCGCCGTGGGGGCCCCAGGCCCTGAGCCATCTGTTCAGCCAAGCCCCAACCTGCCCCCCTCCTGGGCCCTCATGTACACCCAGCCTGGTACTTCTGCCCCCTCCCCCCACCTACTTCGTGGCTGCCAAGTTCTGCCTTCCACAGAGGTAAACTGAGTCCCTTCTGGGGCAGGCCTCATTCTAGGTGACGGGGGCCCAGACAGGGTCCCTGCCATGGGAGCCACTGATGCAGCTGATCACTCACAAAGACAGTATTGGGTTGACCCAAAAGTTCTTTCGGGTTTTGCTGTAACATCTTAGGGAAAAGCCTAATGAACTTTGGGGCCAACCCCATTCTTCCCTGGTGGCTCAGATGGTAAGAATCTGCCTGCAGTGCAGGACACCTGGGTTCCATCCCTGGGCCAGGAAGATCTGGAGAAGGGCGTGGCATCCCAGGGCTGGCCTACATACAGGGGGGGCTCTCTTGCTAGATCTCAAGGCTTTCCAGGGGAGGAGCTGGCCAAGCAGGCAGAGGGGTGAAGGAGCTGCCCTGTGGATAGTATGGCCAACCAGCCTGCCCCTGACCTGCAGGGCTTGCAGCTCATGCCAGGTGCCAGGCCCAATGCCACCCACACGCAGTCGGTTATGTGCCAGACTGAGCTCCTGAAGCTGGTGCAGGCCAGCCAGCGGCTCCGGCTCGAGGTCCCGCAGCTGGTTGCGCTCCAGCCGAAGTGTGTGCAGGCCAGCGGGCAGGCCGGAGGGCAGCTGGGTCAGCTGGTTGCCGGCCAGGTCAAGGCTGCGTAGGGCCCGCAGCCGGCGGAAAGCCCGGAGGTGCACGCGGGCGCTGGCCAGGCAGTTGTAAGCCAGGTTGAGCTCGGCCAGTCGGGGCGTGGAGGCCAGGTCACGGGCGCCCAGCGCAGCCACACGGTTGTGGGGCAGCACCAGGGCCCGCAGGCGGCGGGGCAGCGCCTGGGGCACTCGGTCCAGCCTGTTGCCATAGAGGTGCAGCGTGTGTAGGCCCCGCAGCGGCCGGAGCGCTCCGGCTGGCAGCCCCGTGGCCCCCAGTTGGTTGTGCTGCAGTAGCAGGTAGCGCAGGCCCCGCAGGCCACCCAGCCGGGCCGCCTCCACCCAGCGGATGCGATTGCGGCCCAAATGCAGCACGGCCAGGGTGCGGGGCAGGCCGGCGGGCACTGCAGCCAGCTGGTTGTGGGACAGGTCCAGGTACTCCAGGCGGTGCAGCTTGCTGACAGGAGAGAGAAAGGTGGCGTCGGGCGGGGCATCCAGAGTGGAGGCCCCAGGTGGATACTGCAGGGCAGGTTGGGGTGGGGGGAGTTGAGGAGCTGTCCTGAGAGATGTCTGGGCTTTCCAGGTAGCTCAGTGGTCAAGAACCTGCCTGCCAGGGGAGGAGGAGATGCAGGTTCAATCTCTGGGTCAGGAAGATCCCCTGGAGAAGGAAATGGCAACCTACTCTAGTATTCTTGTCTGGGAGATCCCATGGACAGAGGAGCCTGCTGAGCTACAGTCCACAGGGCTGCAGAGAGTCAGACGTGACCGAGCATGCAAGCACACACCTGAGAGATGTAAGGTGGAGAGTTCAATTTGGGGGTGACAATCTGAGAGATCTGGGCAGGAAGTAAGTCTGGGGAGACTAGGTCAGAGTTCTGAGTCTGAGATCTTCATGTGGCAGCTGTGATGTTGGGTAATAAGACCTGGTTGGAGGCCAGGTGCTTGGCCAAGCCTGGTACACGGTAGGCACACACCAAATGAGGCCTTGAATTGGCCATAAGGAGGGGTGGTGAAATGGAGGGCTGGGGCTCCCAGATTCTAAGTCCTCAGACCCTACTGCCAGCACAAGCCTACACCCCCCAAACCTCTGTTCCAGGCCCCACCTGAACGTGGTCGCATCCAGGCCGCTGTCTGTCAGCTGGTTGTGCTGCAGGTAGAGCTCACGGAGGTGGGTCTGGCGGCTCAGGGCTCCTCGGGGCACCTTGGAGATGAGGTTGTTCTGGGAAGGGAGGAGAGAATGAGACAGGGTCCAGGGTAGAGGGCAATAGGGAGCCACGGGGGCTCCTGAGCAAGGCACAAGGTGTTCTTTTGAGCAAGGCTGCTTAGAGAGAGCCCGTGAGCACCCATGCCGGAGGAAAGGACCCAAAGACACTTTTGACTGCTGGGATGACAAGGGGTCCCCCAGGACAGAGGTGCGGGGCCCCAAGGGGAGTGGGGATGTGGGGGTGGTCGGGCAGAGGGGGACACCTGCAGGGACTGCTGGGATGACAGGGAGCCCCTCAGGACAGAGGTGCGGGGCCCCAAGGGGAGTGGGGACGTGGGGGTGGGTCGGGCGGAGGGGGCACCTGTAGATGGAGCCGCTCCAGCGAGGGCGGCAGGCTGGGTGGCACGTAGCTGAGTTGGTTGCTGGAGAGACTGAGGGTGGCCACCGCCTCAGAGCCGCGGAAGGCGTCAGGGGGCAGGCCGGCGTTGCTCAGCTGGTTGTTGTGGAGGTACACGGACCTGAGGGGAGCCAGGCTCCTGCCACCAGCCCGGCCCCGGCCTCCCCGCCACCCCGTGCCCCAGCTCAGGGCAGGCTTCAGAGTGTGTGTGTGTGTGCGCATGTCAGAGTATGTGTGTGAGTGTCTGTGTGTGTGGGAGTGGTGTGGTTGTGATTTGTGTGGGTGGGTGGGTGTGTGTGACTGTGAGTGAGTGAGTGTTGAGTGTACGTGTGAGTATGTGTGAATGTGTGTGTGTGTGTGAGAGTGTGTCGGGGGAGTGGTGTGAGTGTGGCTGTGAGTGTATGTGTGAGTTTGAGTGTGAGTATTTGTGTAAATGTGAGTGTGTTGAGTGGTGTGTGTGAGTGGGTAGGTGGATTGAGTGAGTGTGTGTGAGTGAGTGTGTGTGTGTGAATGCCTGTGTGAATGTGTGGGTGTAGGTATGTGAGTGTGTGTGTGTACTCTCCTCCAGTCTGAAATTCTCCAGACACAGCATCCGGGGTCCTGTCTCCCCTGCCACCCAGAGCCTCCCCAGGGTTGGCTCATGACCCCAGTCAGACCCCAGGGTGCAGAGTGACCCCAGGCCTATGCAAGACCCGGCAGGGCCTGGGCTGGGCCAGGGGCTATACCTGAGCGCCGGCTTCTCCCCAAACGTGAGTGGGAAGATCTCAGTCACTTCGTTGGCAGCCAGATCAGCGACCCGGAGGGAGCGGGGCAGAAACTGGGGGGCCACAGAGAGCTGCGGGAGCACAGTGGTCCCGGTGGCACGCCCGTCCTGCCCCTCCCCGCCCGCCACCCACCTCCACTCAGCGCTGTGTGACCCAGCTGGCTGCGCCCTTGCTGGGCCCCGCCTGGGGCGGGGTGGGGGTGCGGCGGGGTGCTCACCTTGTTGTGGGCCACATAGATGTGCTGCAGCTGTGTGAGCGACTCGAAGGCCTCGTCGGGCAGGCCTGTGCGTGAGGTGGGCAGTGAGGGGACCCTCCTGGTGGTGGCGAGGGCGGGGACAGCCTGTGTTCCCATCCAGCCTGGAGGCTGGCAGAGGCTCCTCCAGGCCCCGCCCCCGCTGTGTCCTCAAAAGCCACAGCCCCCACCCCCCATCCCCTGAGTTTCCATCCTGCTCAGCAAAGGGCAGTTCTGGGAACTGCCGCAGAGCTGCCCACAGACCCAGCTTGGGAGGGAGAGGGCAGCGGGGACCGGGCTGTGGAGGGGCCTCCTCCCCTTGTCCCCTTAACTCACCCTCAGAGGAGATGAGGTTGTTGTGGAGGTTGAGGGTCCGCAGCCCGCTGAGGCGTGACAGCTTGTTGTAGGGGAGCTCCTGGAGCTGGTTGTTCTGCAGGGCAAGTCGGGGTGGGGGGCGACATTCACACCCTGACTCCCGTGACCCTGGGCCCTCAACAGATGGCCCTTGCAAGCCCTGGTTCTCAGCTTCCCGTCAGTCTAAGCAGGAAGCCTCGACACCCTTTCACCCTGCTGTTTATTGTTGTTGAGTCGCTCAGTCATATCCGGCTTTTTTCTGACCCCATGGACTACCCCACCAAGTCCCTCTATCCCTCTGTCCGTGGGTTTCTCCAGGCAAGAATACTGGAGTGGGTTGCCATGCCCTCCTCCAGGGGATCTTCCTAACCCAGGAATTGAACTCCCGTCTCCCGTCTACTGCTTGGCAAGAGGGTTCTTTACCACTAAACCTTCACCCTGTACTTGATCCCAAAGGCATTACTTCGTAACAATCCCGTAACAAAAAGACACTGACCCCCAACGCCCCATCCACCCCTACAATTGACCCCAGATGCCTCATTACACTTGATCTCAAGCAGCCCCTTAATCAGCAGTTGGGCCGGGCCACAGGAGCGAGGAATGCTTGGGGGAAAGCTGAGATTCGCCCTGTCTGGTATTTGGGCCGACCGCAGGAGTAGGGGTGGGGGCAGAGCAGTGGAGGACACTTCAGGGCACAGGAGGGTCCCCAAGGAGCAAGGGCCAGGGCAGGCCCGGGCTCAGCCTGCCGGTCAAGACACCAGCCTGGGGCGCTCCCAGTCAGGCCTGCCATCTGGGCCCCTCCTCCCCTCTGCCAGCTGGACTCACTGGCAGCTAGACTCCCCCTGTACCCAAATGGCCACAGCCGCCGCGGCCAAGAGGAAATTACAAGTATTGAGGCACCAGCCGTGTGGTTAAGGATGTGCGCTCAGTGGCAGCCTGCCTGGGCTTGAACCGGGGCTCTGCCGCCTCTCCTGGCCTTGGTTTCCCACTCTGCAAAGTGGGGGAGTGGTTGTCTTGCCCTCCTGAGTGGGGTAAGGATTCAATAAGATAATGCATAAGAAGGAGATGAGAGAAGTGACTTCCCTGGTGGTCCAGTGGCTAAGACTCTGTGCTGTCAACGCAGGGGGCGGGCTCGATTACCAGTCAAGGAGCTAGATCCCATGTGCTGCAACTGAGACCCAGCGCAGCCAAACAAACGCTTGAACGTGTTCGCGTGCTTGGTCGCTCGGGCATGTCCGACTCTTGGTGACTCTATGAACTGGAGCCTGCCAGGCTCCTCTGTCCATGGGATTTTCCAGGCAAGAATACTGGGGATCTTCCCAACCCAGGGATCAAACCTGCGTCTCCTGCATTGGCAGGCGGGTTCTTTGCCACTAGAGCCACCAGGGAAATCCAAATGCATGAATTTTTTAAAAAAAGACAAAGGTAAGATAGCACCTAGCACATACCAGGCCCTCAACAGCAGAGTGGCAGCATGTGCCGAGGGGTGAGGAAGCCCATCTCTGCCCCAGGTCCCATCCCCCAAGACATGCCACTTAATGGCAAGACTTCAGACAAGTCATTTCCCTGTCCAAACCTCTGCTTTCCCACACATAACATGAAGATGACAGAAGACCCTTTTTCAAAAGTCTGTCACCAGACAGGGACTTCCCTAGCGGTCCAGTGTCTGAGACTCTGAGCTCCCATTGCACGGGGCCCACATTTGCTTTCTGATCGGGAAACTGGGTCCCATGTGCCACAACTGAGAGTTCACATGCCACAACTAAGACCTAGAGCAGCCAAATAAATAAAATTTATTTATTTTTAAGAAAAGAGGCTGTCACAAGACGAAAACCAGATAGTGGGAAGGAAAAAACTAAGCAGCTGACCCAAAAGTGCTCAGCTTGGGTGGGAGTGGCTGATGGGCTGCTTAAAGGGCGTGATGGAGGTTGGGGTCTCTCCAAAACAGATGGAGATAAAGATTTAGTGCCATTGCCTCAGAGACAGCAGCTGTAGGGGAGCAGGGATGTGGCAGAGGGAAGGAAGGAAGCAGTTAGTAATTGATGAGATATCACTGGAGTAAGCAACTTGTCTTGGAACTTGTCAACTTTAGCTCTCAAAATCCTGCATCCCAGGAACACTCAGTCCTGGGCACACTGGGATGGTTGGTCATTCTCATAATCAAACAAATTTTCACTGCAGGCAGCTGGAGCTCAGTCCTGCAAGGGAGCCCTGGGAGATCAGAGTCATCCCACACCAGGGGTGAGAGAGCTGAGGTACTGATCCTCCAACTCCCTCCACTGGTCGCTGGTTGAGGGCTACCCCCAAGGGACCTGAATTCCCTGGCGGTTTGGGTAGAGCAGGTTCCACCCCTAAAGTGATATTAGGGACTTCCCTGGTGATCTGGTGGTTAAGAATCCACCTTGCAATGCAGGGGACACAGGTTCAATCCCTGGTCAGGGTACTAAGATCCCACATGCCACGGGGCAGCAAAGCCAATGAGCCAGAACTACTGAGCACAAGCACTCTAGGGCCATGAGGAGAGATCCCACATGACACAGTGAAACTCCCTTGTGGGGCAACAAGATCCAGAGCAGCCAAATATAAGTAAATATTTTTTAAAATAAAGAGATATGAGATGTTTGCCGGTGTGGCCCGAGGAGGGCATGGTAAGCCCCAGACAGAACCAACTACAGAGGATTTGGGGAGAGGGGTCGTCAGGTCATGGGGTGATGGAAGTGAAGTGCATCAAGTCAGTGGGAAGAAAGGACCATGATGTGGAAGAATGATGGACACAGAGAGGGTGTCTGTATTACTAATCCCTCTTTTACAGAAGAAACTTGGACCCAAAGAGGTAGTCATTTAACCATGTTTCCTAGAACTGCGTGGCCTCCAGAAATGGGACTCTCAGGGCTAGGATAGAAGACAAGATTTAGCTTCAACCAGAAGAGAACAACGGGCCTCCAAGTTCTCCATGTGGGACTGACAAGCACTAGCTTGGACGTTGTGTAGCAGCTTCTTAGTCTCCTTAACAGAGTAATTAGAGAGTAATAGCGTAAATAAAGCCCCAGGGAGTTAAAGAACTACTGAACGATCCTAGCCACAGGGACATGACAATGAGGACCAAACTATTAATATGTGAGCTGGCAGGAAACTCTTAAAGATGCAAAGGAATAGAGAATCAAGCCAAACTAACAAATACAAACCAGGGTATTTATTAACTCATGAATAGAAATGTTGAAGGGGTGTCCTTCAGGCATAGCTGGGTCCAGGTGTTAGGGGAAGCACACTGAAACCGCCCACCCTGGCCAGGCACCATGGTAACCATTTGCATGAGTTGTTTTATGACAGGAGATCCTGATAAGGAATACGGAACTAATAAGCCACCACCAACTGGAAGAGTTCAGGAAAGGTCGAAAGGAGACACTGTGTGTCTGTCCACTTCCCAGAATCCCTCTCGCTAGCATCCATCTTGGCTGAGCGATGCGTGTGCCTCCAGGAAAGACTCTGAATTAGAATAATTGGGCAAAGATAACCCGGAAACTTAATCCCATCACCATAAAACCCGAGACTGTGAGCCACGCAGCAGAGCAGTTCTCCTTGGTTCCCTTACCCTACTGCTCTCCACCTGGGTGCCCTTCCCAATAAAATCTCTAGCTTGGTCAGCACGTGTCTCCTCCGACAATTCTTTTCCGAGTGTTAGACAAGAGCCCGCTCTTGGGGCCCTGTAGGGGGGGGCCTCCCCCTTCCTACAACAACTGGCGACCATGAAGAGACACCCCCATTTTTACTGGGGCTGACATCCAGACCGCATGGGGTACTCCAGGACCGGCTCGCCTGCCAATGGATCTGACCCAGTGGCCAGATTGGACTAGTTTGTCCCTGGTCTCTTGACCCGGACAACTGGCCAGGGTGCCCCGAATGGGTAAGGAACAACAGATTTTGTTGACCCCTTTTATCTCACCCCTCCTTTCAACCTATCCTATCCTACCCTATTTTTCCTGTCTCCCGGTCCTGGATGCAGGAATCTGGTCAAAGGGCCTCAGCCTGAGCTGAGGATGGAAGACTGATCACCTTCTCTTGGCAGAGAACTCAAATTTTGGTTCTGGTAGGGCCGAGTTCCAGTCCTCCCTTCTCTGGAGGCCCAGGGAAAAGTCCCATAATGCCTGGGTATCTGCAGGTGGCAGGAGACGTCTGTAAGGCCACCCCTTTTTTTTTCTTCTTTCTCTCCCCAACTCAGACCTTTAGTCTCTTCCCACTCCTCTCTCAACCTGGCCTCTTTTCCTCTCTTTGAAGACCCAAGTTATTTCCATTTACTCTGTCAATACTGGGACCTGAAGTTCTGGGTCTTTGCAAGAGATTTTCTGAGAGGCTACGCTCTCTGCTTCCCATTAATTGTGCTTTCTGTTCTTGGGGAGACAATCGGGCATTAGAAGCCCTCCATCGGGTGCCCTGTTTCTATAAATTCAGCCGTTTAATTGAGCATTTGGCTGAGTGCTTCCACATGGAAGTGATTGACGGGGTTCAGTATAGTCGCCCCTGGTCTTGGGTGAAAATTAACACCCTAGGACACATCCTTAGGGGTTAATTCACCTTTCGGGACCAGCCCTACAGCCCCATTGATTGTGCTTACTACCGAACATTTCCTTTGGCGCATATACAATTAGGCAATTTGGGACCAGGAAAGAGCTTACAATCTCTCTAGGGTCAGATATAGGGGCATTCACCCCAATACTGGTCTCCTGGGAACCAGATATAAACTATACCGTTGCTAAAATGGGAAATAAGCCTAGCTTCCGTTTTGACACCCCTCTGGGTTGTCTTTTGGGCCACTGGGAGAGATACCAACTGGAAGGGCTAAAAGAGAAAAAACTTATCAAATACTGTACTCAATATTGGCCTACTTACTCCCTGAGAGGAGGGGGAAAATGGCCCCAGTCGGGATCATTTGGATACAACACCATTTTACAGCCCAGTCTATACTGCAATCGCGAGGGTAAATACAAGGAGGTTCCCTATGTCCAGGCCTTTATGGCCCTCTACCAGGATTCCGAAAAAAGGGAAAATATAAGCTTGAGGACTTTGATAAGTACTCTTCCAAAATCCTTTTAGCAAGGTCTGAAACAGATCCCCTTGACCATCTTGGAGGAGGTTAAGGGGAAAGGAGGGTCAGACACGGCCGGAGGTCACGAGCCTGGACCCGGAAGTCAGGAGGCTAGGCCCGGAAGTCAGGAGGCTGGGCCCGGAAGTTATGAGATCTGAAGGGAAGTCACTCACAATCGCCTCGGCTCCTCCTCCATATGTCCCCTCCCCCATGGGGTTACGATCAGGAAGTAAGCTTTGTCCTCCACAGAAGGAAAGGTCATCCTCAGAAAAAATCTGCCCTCTAAGAGAGGTACCAGACGGGGAGGGAGGAACTACGCACGTTCATGTTCCGTTCTCTATGCAAGGCATTACCCAATGCAGGGAACAACTGGGCTCATATTCTGAGAACCTCTCAAAATTTAAGGATAAATTTGAGCATCTTAGCCTTAACTTCTTCCTCACCTGGAGGGATATAATGGTCATCCTCACCTGGTGGTGTAATGATCCTAGCTCGAATCCTAGATCAGGCTAGAAAAGTGGCTGATGAAAGACAGCGGGTAGATGTCAGTCTGGTCTCGCCGAAGAGGCAATTCCCTCTACAGAGCCAAACTGGGATCCTAATACAAGGGCAGGAAAGGAATCTTTAAGACACCTCATTACTTGCCTACTACAGGAAATGACCCAGGGTGTCCGAAAGGTTGTTAATTATAATAAGATAAAAGAGGTTACACAGGAAGAAAATGAAAATCCAGCTCTTTTTTTGGGCAGACTCACAGACAGAAGCCTTTAAAAACATTACCAAGACAGATCTAAAAAGTATGGAAGGAAGAGTTGTGTTGGCCCATTCCTTCATAACCCAGGCAGCCACAGACATAAGGAGAAAATTACAAAAACTAGGAAAAGGACCAGAGACCCCAATTTCCGGTTTGGTGGAGGAGGCAAATAGGGTGTTTTTGAACAGGGATCAGGAGGAGGAAGCAAAAAGGGAGCAAAAGGAAGCCCGAAAAGATAGGAGAATAGAGAGGCAGACCCAGGCCTTGGCCCAATAACAAGCTAAAATCCTGGCTTTGATTTCATCCTGCCACTACGCGAGAGTCCAGGGGAGAGCAAGGAAGGAAAAAGGATCTTAACAATCCTCCGAGGCTGAGACACACCCAGTGTGCCTATTGCAAAGAGGATGGGCATTGGGAAAGGGACTGCCCGTATCGCTGCTCCCTCTGTGTTAGTCCTGGGCGACTGGACTGATGGTGCCCAGTGGCTCGAGAAACTCCCGCAAATGGCGAGGTCCAGATCACTCCTCTCCACCGCTGGGCGACTACAAACAGAAAGTAAGAATGTGAACTTTCTTTTAGACCAGGGGCTGCCTTCTCTGTTCTTTCTTTTGATTAGGACCTTTAGACTCCCAGACTAAAATGGTGATAGGGGTAGATAGAAAACCCCAAGGCCAAAATTTTACTAAGCCCCTCCATTGTAAGGTGGGCAATTGGCAAGGAACCCACCCCTTATACATCCCTGGTTGCCCTGCTCCCCTACTGGGGAGAGACCTTCTTTGCCGCCTCCAGACCAGAGTGACTTGGGGAAAGCTAGAAGTCAATAATTTCCTTTGCGTAGTGTCTGAATATTTACAGTCAGATGTAGAAAAGGAGGAGTTTGTCCCTTTCTTAGATGAGGTCAATCCCCAGGTGTGGGATGTCTCCAGCCCTGGTCTAGCCATAAATGTTCCACCAGTAAAGATTCTTCTGAGGCCAAATGCTCCTACCCCTGGAAAAGACAATATCCCTTAAACCCAGAAGCTCTTGAGGGTCTTAGACCATTAATTAACAAATACCAAGATACTGGAATTCTAATCACCTGTGAGTCTCCCTGCAATACTCCAATCTTGCCTGTTAAAAAACCAGATGGATCTTATCAATTCGTCCAGGATCTAAGAGCTGTTCTCCTGGGTTCCCTTACCCTACTGCTCTCCACCCGGGTGCCCTTTCCAATAAAATCTCTTGCTTTGTCAGCACGTGTCTCCTGGGACAATTCTTTTCCGGGTATTAGACAAGAGCCCGCCCTTGGGGCCTTGTAGGGGGGCCTCCCCCTTCCTGGGGCTCAAATGACATCTTCAGTATGGAAACTATCTCTACCTCTCAGCTCTACCAGCAGGCTCCTCTGTGTGGTGCCAAGATATCCCCAGCGTTAGTCCAGCTGAAAGCCCCAAGGTTACACGTCATTGGCCTAGCATTGGTCACATGTCCATCTGGAATCAGTCCCTGTGGCTAGACAGATGGAATGTGATGATTGGTGGGGAATATAACCACCACTCTTGTAAATGACCCACAGGCCTTATCTTCCTGCAACAAACCCCCTTCTCTGTACTGTGCTGTGCCCAGCCCGGTTCAGCCCATCCCAGCTCTGCCCTGCCCAAGACAGACTTCTACAGGGGTGATAAAGGGGTATGGTCTACCAGTGTGGAGCCTGGCAGAATCAAAATGCATGTAGGATTGTGTCTGTATGTGCAGGGATGTTTGCATGAGGAGGGGGTGTGGTGTCTCTTAGTTTTCCTGGGGCTGTGATCTCAGAGTAAGAAGGACTGTGGGATCAGGGGGACAAAAGATAGTTGCAGGAACACCGTGGGAGCTAGGGCAGCAATCTGATCTCATTTTGTTTTTCAACATTTTTTTTTTTAATTAAAAATTTATTTATTTATTATTTGGCTGTGCCAGGTCTCAGGGGCAGTACTCGAGATCTCCAGTTGCAGCATACAGGATCCTTTAGTCGTGGCATGTGGGATCAAGTTCCCCAGCCAGGGATTGGACCCTGGCCCCCCCTGCCCTGGGAGCATAGAATCTTAGGCACTGGACCACCAGGAAAGTCTTGATCTGGTGTCATTTTGGGTTGCGGGGAAGAAGGGGCAGGGTTGATGTGGGAGGGAGCAAGAAACTGATGGAAAGTGCAGTTTCCCAATGAGAAGAGGAAAGGAGGGGTCTTAACTCAGTACCAGTTACTGATCCCAAGGCATACCTTGCGCCTGCCCCTCCTCATCCTCTAATGGCATCCAGTCTTGACTCACAGGCTAAGGCCAAACTCCTCAATCAGCCTTCATCTGATTGATAAGCCCCTCAGGATCTGGACCCAATCCATAAACCTAGCTGGTACTTAGCCAGGCCTTATGGCTGCCTGGAATAAAATACTACATTTCCCAGGTTCCCTTGCAGGTAGACAAGGCCTTCCTGCTGTACTGTACTCCGTCGTGTCTGACTTTGCGACTCATGGACTGCAGTCAGCCAGGCTCCTCTGTCCATGGGATTTTCCAGGCAAGAATACTGGAGTGGGTTGCCATTTCCTCCTCCACAGGATCTTCCCAACCAGGGATTGAACCTGAGTCTCTTGCGTCTCCTGCATTGGCAGGTGGATTATTCACCACTGCCACCACCTGGGAAGCCCTAGACATGGCCATATGGCTGTGTAAGCAGAAGTGATATGTACAATTTTGAGGAAAGGAGGGTGCCTTCTTATTTTCTGATGGAATATAAATGTGCCATCAGCTATCTCGGGCCATGACACTGCCTTGGGACTAGAAGCCTCAAATGGTGGAGCAACCAGATAGTGTAGAAGGAAACTGGATCTCACATACCATGGAAGACGGCGGTCCATGAATTGACCAATGTTTTAATCCCCTCCTATTGGCCCTGTTGGAGAAAGAGGGATCACATGCCCTAAATAGTGCAAACACATGAGAGCCCACCAGGATAGATGAGATCATCCTCAGTTAATTGGTCACACATACTCACAGGCCGGAAGTGGAGAAAAACACTGAGCCACCAGGTGGGGGTGCACTCCGGAGCAGAGTCAAGAAGCAGGGGCTGCAAAGAGACAGCCTTGGTAGTGACAAAAGAGTGGGCTAACCTCTGGTTCCCTTCCGAGGATGTGATCGGCTTGTTTGAATAATTTCTGACTGCCGGAGAGGTAAAACGCGTTAGGGCAAGGACCAGATGGGGGACGGCTGCTCTGGCTGATAGAGAAACAAGTCAGGTGGTTGGGGTGGGGGTGCATATCTGACAAAAGTGGAGAAATTTACACTGAAGTCTTAGAGGGGGCCCTGTGAGGGTCAAGAAGGTCAAATCAGCCCATGGAATTTCAGGCCTTTCCACATAAGCAACACCAGTTATCTTGACCAGGAAAGAAAGATAGATCTCTCTCTTGGTTAGCCATTTTTATTTTGGATTTTAAATTTCTTTATATTTCTTATTTTTATTTTTTCTCCCTCTCAACCCCCTACCCCTTTTGGCAGGGAGGAAGGGACACAACCTGCGATTTGCGGCATCTTAGGTCTCCGACCAGGGATGGAGTCTGTACTATCTGAAGTGGAAGTGTAGAGTCCTAACCACTGGACCACCAGGGTCTAACATTTCCTCCGAGGTTCTATGTTGGTTGCATTTCACAAGTTTTTATATGTAATGTTTTTATTATCATTTAGTTTTGTGTTCTTGAAATTCCATATATATATGTGTGTATATATATATATTTGGTTTCACAGGTGACTTAGAATTGTGTCCCCTACACACCCACCCATCCTTTTTTAAAAAATTATTTATTTATTTGGCTGCACAGCATGTGGAACCTTAATTACTGACCGGGGCTTGAACTTGCACCCCTGCATTGGAAGTACAGCATCTTAACCGCTGGACTGCCAGGGAAGTACCCCCCCCTCCCCTACACACACTTTTAATAACTGAACCGAATCCTAGTGGACACAGGAGATATCCACAGAGGTGAGAATTGGAGACATAGCATGGATGCCGTTCGCCAAGAAGAACACGTAGAAGGAGAGAGAAGGGAGTCAAAGGGAGGACCTTGAAGGATGCTTAGGTCTGAGGTGTGGGTGAAAGAGAAGCCCTCGACAGCCATGGAGAAGGAGGATCAGAAAGGAACCTGAAAGTATCTGGTAAAATGGAAGATATTGGACTTCCCTGATGGTCCAGTGATAAAAGAATCTGCCTGCCAATGCAGGGGACATGGGTTCGATCCCTGGTCCAGGAAGATCCCACTTGCTGTGGGGTAATTAAGCCTGTGCTCTAGAGCCCGAGAGCCACAATTATTGCACCCACGTGCCGCAACTGCTGAAGCCTGTGCACCCTAGCCCATGCTCTCCAACAAGAGAAGCCCCCACGGTGAGAAGCCCGTGAAACGTAACTAGAGAAAGCCTGAGTGCAGCAATGAAGACCCAGCACAAAGATAAATAATGTAATTAACTAAAAAAAAACACCTGAAGATGTGCCTGCCATGTACTGGTTGGTGATGGTTCATTGTAGGTGTCAAATATAAAATCACATGATAGCATTTTATTGGGTCATGGGACACCCAGATTAAATATTCTTGCTGTGCATATCTGTGAGAGTGTTTCCAGAGGAGCTTAGGGTTGGAATCAGTGGACTAAGTAAACCTGATGGCCCTCCCCACTCTGCCTGGGCAGCATTCATTTACAGCATCCCAACCAGAACAAAAGATGAAGGAAGGAGACAGTCATGGGTTTTCTCTCATCCTGCCTGCTTGAGCTAGGACATTGGTCTTCTCTTGCCCCAGGACTGGGAGGTGCGCCATCAGCTTCCCTAGTCCTCAGGACTCAAGCTGGAATAACACCACCAGGTTTCCTGGGTCCTCAGTTTCCGGACCGCAGCTTGGGGGCTTCTCATCCTCCATAATCACTTAAGTCAACTCCTCAAGGAAATGGCAACCACTCCAGTGTGCTTGCCTGGAGAATCCCAGGGATGGGGGAGCCTGGTGGGCTGCCGTCTCTGGGGTCACACAGAGTCAGACACGACTGAAGCGACTTAGCAGCAGCAGCAGCAGCAGGCTAAATCTCCTCTTATTCATATAGATTTTACATACATAAAATGATATGTATATATGAAAAAAAATAGTAACTGTAATATATATACACAAGCACTATATACACATATGAATACATACAATATTTTCTATACACAAAATATTATTTATACACATTATATATAATATATATATACACAAACATATATGGGCTTCCCTGGTAGCTCAGCTGGTAAAGAATTTACTTGCAGTGCAGGAGACCCCAGTTCAATCCCTGGGTTCGGAAGATCCCCTGGAGAAGGGCATGGCAACCCACTCCAGTACTCTTGCCTGGACAATCCCCATGGACCGAGGGGCCTGGCGGGCTGTAGTCCAGGGGGTCGCAAAGGGTCGGACACAACTGAGCGAATGAGCACAATGCATAACACATATATGTGTGTGTGTGTGCACGTGCTGTGCTTAGTCCCTCAGGCATGTCCCACTCTTTGCGACCCCATGGACTGCAGCATGCCAGGCTTCCCTGTCCTTCACCATCTCCTGGAGCTTGCTCAAACTCATGTCCATTGAGTCAGTGATGCCATCCAACCATCTCATCCTCTGTCAACCCCTTCTCCCCCTGCCTGCAATCTTTCCCAGCATCAGGGTCTTTTCCAATGAGTCTACTGTTCACATCAGGTGGCCAAAGTATTGGAGATTCAGCTTCAGCATCAGTCCTTCCAATGAATCGTGTCCAACTCTTTGCAACCCCATGGACTATACAGTCCATGGAATTCTCCAGGCCAGAATACTGGAGTGGGTAGCCTATCCCTTCTCCAGCAGATCTTCCCAACTCAGGAATTGAACCGGGATCTCCTGCATTGCAGACAGGTTCTTTATCAACTGAGCTATCAGGGAAACCCAATGAATATTCAGGACTGATTTCCTTTAGTATTGACTGGTTTGATCTCCTTGCAGTCCAAGAGACTACTTTCAGTCTTCTCCAACACCACAGTTTGAAAGCATCAGTTCTTTGGCACTCAGCCTTCTTTATGGTCCGACTCTCACATCCACATGACTACTGGAAAGACCATAGCTTTTACAGACCTTTGTCGGCAAAGTAATGTCTTTGCTTTTTAATACACTGTCTAGGTTTGTCATAGCTTTTCTTCCAAGGAGCAAGCATCTTTTAATTTCATGGCTGCAGTCACCATCAGTAGTGATTTGAGAGCCCAAGAAAATAGTCTTTGTTTCCATTGTTTCCCCATCTATTTGCCATGAAGTGATGGGACTGGATGCCATGATCTTTGTTTATTTTAATATTGAGTTTTAAGCCAGTTTTTTTTACTCTCCTCTTTCACTTTCATCAAGAGACTCTTTAGTTCCTCTTCTATTTCTGCCATAACGGTGTTCAGTTCAGTCGCTCAGTCGTGTCCGACTCTTTGTGACCCCGTGGACTGTAACCTACTAGGCTTCTCCGTCCGTGGGATTCTCCAGGCAAGAATACTGGAGTGGATTGCCATTTCCTTCTCCAGGGGATCTTCCCGACCCAGGGATCGAACCCGGGTCTCCCGCATTAGAGGCAGACGCTTTAACCTCTGAGCCACCAGGGAAGGGTGGTGTCATCTGAATATCTGAGGTTATGGATATTTCTCCAGGCAATCTTGATTCCAGCTTGTGCTTCTTCCAGTCCAGCATTTTGCATGATGTACTCTGCATATAAGTTAAATAAACTGGGTGACAATATACAGCCTTGATGTACTCCTTTCCCAATTTGGAACCAACTCTAACCATTGCTTCTTGACCTGCAAACAGGTTTCTTTACATATACACACACACACTATATATATATTATGTGTGTTTATGTAAAATATTGTGTGTATATATACATATATATATATTTCCTTGAACTACATGGGTCCACTTATATGTAGATTTTTTTCCACTGAATTTCTTCAACAGTGTCACACAATGGGCCGAATCTGCAGATCCAGAACCTCAAATTTGAAGGGTCAACTGTAAACTTACACACGGATTTTCGACTCTGCAGAGGTATGGCCTCCAACCCCCACAGTATTCAAGGGTCATATATATATATAGAGAGAGAAACAGAGAGAGAGGTGGGGGCAGGCAAGACCATGCTACATAACAAATGACTGCAAAGATCAATGACTAAACAGCACAGTCTCAACAGGTCAGCAGCAGGGTGTCGGAGCCATAGTCCTCTGGGATCCAGTCTAACAGGCTGCACGGACCCAAACAGCAGTCTGCGCATGGCTGGAGCAGTTTAAGAGAGAGACTCCCTATCACTTTTTCAGGGCTTCCACTCAGAAGGACCATCTACCCTCCTGCTCCTGTCTCACTGGTGAAGATTCATCACCTGGTCCTGCCTGAAGGCAAGGAAGGGAGAAATGGGGTGAGGAGGTGGGGGTGGGTGGGTAATCGGGTAGAGGGAGAGGAGCAAGTGGAATATTTGCAGTATTATCCTCTCTGTGACACACAAGGACCAGCCATCTCTTCTTACATAGCCCTCGACACGTCCACACAAAAACTTCCCTGCAGAGTCATTAAACAGAGTAAAAACTCTCTGTCGCCCTCCGTCCCACGAAGCTAGCAATTTCACATCACTTCCTCAGAGAACCCCCTCACCAAATCCCCTGATCAGAAGCGGGTTTTTTTTTTTTTTCTTCCGCTGTTTCTTCTTCCTTGCCTCATTTTTCTTCCTGGCATTTCTCCCATCCTGATTTATATATTTGCCCACTGTCCATCTCCCCCACCAGAGTATCAGCTCTACAGAGGTGGGCACTTGGCCATAGTCACTGTTGTGTCCTCAGACCGAGAACAGGGCCTCTTACATACCAGGTGGTCAGTGACAAAAATCTGGCAAAGAGGGGAAGAGTAGGACTTTCTTGCGGTCCAGTAGTTGAGAGTCTGCCTGCCAATGCAGGGTACATAAGTTCCGGAGGACTTCGCATGCCTAGGGGCAACTAAGTCGGTGAGCCACAAACAGGGAGACCCAGCTCGAGAGCCTGCGCTCCACAACAAGAGTATGTGTGTGCTTAGTCGCTCAGTCGTGTCCGGCTCTTTGCGACCCCATGGACTGTAGCCTGTTAGGCTCTTTTGTCCATGAGATTTCCCAGGCAAGAGTACTGGAGTGGGCTGCCACTTCCTTCTCCAGGGGGTCTTCCTGACCCAGGAATCAAACCTGTGTCTCCAGTGACTCCTGTTATTAGTAGGCAGATTCTTTACCACGGCACCATGTGAAGCCCAAGCACCGCAACTAGAGAGTAGTCCCCCTGCTTGCCGCAATCAGAAAAAGCCCACTCATAGCATCAGAGACCTAGCACAGCCATAAATGAATAAATAGAAAAAAAGAGGGGAATAGATAAATAGACAAAAAAAAGTCTCCTACTGAAATAATAGGCAAACAGATCTTCGATCCACCATGGGCTTTATCTACACATACTTTATTCATTTCTCCCTGGGGCTGTTGTAACCAAGGATCACAAACTGGATGGCTTTAAACAGCAGCAATGGATTCATTTCAGAAGTCCAAATTATTTATTTGGATTTGTGGAGGCTAGCAGTCCGAAGTCAAGGTGCTGGCAGGCTTGGTTCGTTTTGGAAACTATTTGTTTGTCTCTCTTCCAGTTTCTAGTGGTTTCTGGCAATCTTTGCCATTCCCAGTGTTTCTAGCTCTGTCTCCCAAGTCCCTGCCTTGGTTTCCACGTGGCCTTTTCCTCTCTATTTGTGTGTGTCTGTTTATGCTTCTCCTCTTCTGTCTCTTTTAAGGACACTGGTCACTGGATTTAGGGCTAATCCAGGATAACCTCAAGATCCTTAATTTAATTACATCTCTCTCTCTCTTTTTTTTTTTCCACAATAAAGTCATGGTCACATGTTCTGGGGTTAGGATGTCAGCACATCTGTTTGTGGATCACCATTCAAACCACTACATGGATTAGAGTGAGGAGAGCTAACATGAAGACAAAAAAGTTGCAGAGTGAGGCTAACAATCACAGTCATTTCATACACTAAATATTTTCATGAGGTGGTTGTCTCAGAGGGGAGAACTGGGTAGCTGGGGCTGAGAGGAGAGGCGGGCCTTGCCACGTTACAGACTCGTATATCTGTTGAATAAAAGCTGTGACTGAAGGCTTCCCTGGTGGCTCAGTGATAAAGAATCTGCCTTCCAATGCAGGAGACATGAGTTCAATCCCTGGTCTAGGAAGATCCCACATGCTGCTGAGCAACTAAGCCTTGCACCACAACTACTGGCCCTGTGCTCTAGAGCCTGGGAGCTGCAACTACTGAAGCCCATGAGCCTAGAGCCTGTCTTCCACAAGAGAACCCACAGCAGTGAGAAGCCCATGCATGGCACCTAGAGAGTAGCTCTGCTTGCCACAACCAGAGAAAAGCCCATGCAGCAATGAAGACCCAGCGCAGCCAAAAGTAAATAATAAAGTCATGCTAAGTCGTTTCAGTTGTATCCAACTCCTTGCAAACCCATGGACTGTAGTCCGCCAGGCTCCTCTGACCATAGGATTCTCCAGGCAAGAATACTGGAGTATTTTCTTCTCCAAATAAAGTCAATACATCTTAAAAGTTTGACTGAGGTATCCATGGCATATAATAAAAATGAAAATATGGAAAACATATATGAATCAGAACTCATTTCTGAAACTGGAGATTTCAGTGAAAATAAGTCAGAAAGAGAAAGACAAATAGCATATGATATCACTTAAATGTGGAGTCTAAAATATGACGCAAATAAACCTATCTATGAAACAGAATGGTCTATGTGACCCTTCAATATCACAGTAATCCAAGTCTATGCCCCCAACCAGTAATGCTGGAGAAGAGACTGGAAAAGCTTAAAGTGAATGGTTCTATGAAGACCTACAAGGCCTAGAACTAACACCCAAAAAAACTGTCCTCATGATAGGGGACTGGAATGCAAACGTAGGAAGTCAAGTGACACCTGGAGTCACAAACAAATTTGGCCTTGGAGTACAAAATGAAGCAGGGCAAAGGCTAACAGAGTTTTGCCAATAGGACACCCTACTCATAGCAAACACCCTCTTCCAACAGCACAAGACTCTACACATGGACATCACCAGCTGGTCAATACAGAAACCAGATTGATTATCTTTGCAACCAAAGATGGAGAAGCTCTATACAGTCAGCAAAAACAAGACCGGGAGCTGACTGTGGCTCAGATCATGAACTCCTTATTGTCAAATTCAGACTTAAATTGAAGAAAGTAGGGAAAACCACTAAATCATTCAGGTGTAACCTAAATCAAATCCCTTACGATTATACAGCGGAAGTGACAAATAGATTCAAGGGGTTAGACCTGAGAGAGTGCCTGAAGAACTAGACGGAGGGTCATGACATTGTACAGGAAACAGGGATCAAGATTATCCCCAAGAAAAAGAAATGCAAAAAGGCAAAATGGTTGAGGATGTCTTACAAATAGCTGAGAAAGAAGAGAAGCTAAAGGCAAAGGAGAAAAGGAAAGATATACACATTTGAATGCAGAGTTCCAAAGAATAGCAAGGAGAGATAAGAAAGCCTTCCTCAGTGTTCAGTGCAAAGAAATAGAGGAAAACAATAGAATGGAAAAGACTAGAGATCTCTTCAAGAAAATTAGAAATACCAAGGGAACATTTCATCCAAAGATGGGCACAATAAAGGATGGACATGTATAGACCTAACAGAAGCAAGCCTTAGGAAGCATCACTACAAACAAAGCTAGTGGAGGTGATGGAATTCCAATTAAGCTATTTCAAATCCTAAAAGATGATGCTGTGAAAGTGCTGCACTCAATATGCCAGCAAATATGGAAAACTCAGCAGTGGCCACAGGACTGGAAAAGGTCAGTTTTCATTCCAATCCCTAGGAAAGGCAATGCCAAAGAATGATCAAACTACCACACAATTGCACTCATCTCACACGCTAGTACGGAGATGGCAATGGCACCCCACTCCAGTATTCTTGCCTGGAAAATCCCATGGACAGAGGAGCCTGGTGGGCTGCAGTCCATGGGGTCACTACTAGTCAGACACGACTGAGCGACTTCACTTTCAGTTTTCACTTTCATGCATTGGAGAAGGAAATGGCAACCTATTGCAGTGTTCCTGCCTGGGGAATCCCAGGGACGGGGGAGCCTGGTGGGCTGCCGTCTATGGGGTCACACAGAGTCGGACACAACTGAAGCGACTTAGCAGCAGCAGCAGCAGCAGCACACGCTAGTAAAGTAATGCTCAAAATTCTCCAAGCCAGGCTTTAGCAATACGTGAACCATGAACTTCCAGATGTTCAAGCTGGTTTTAGAAAAGGCAGAGGAACCAGAGATCAAATTGCCAACATCTGTAAATTAAAAGACGCTTACTCCTTGGAAGGAAAGTTATGACCAACCTGGACAGAATATTAAAAAGCAGAGACATTGCTTTGCCAACAAAGGTCTGTCTCATCAAGGCTATGGTTTTTCCAGTGGTCATGTATGGATGTGAGAGTTGAACCATAAAGAAAGCTGAGCACTGAAGAACTGATACTTTTGAACTGTGGTGTGGGAGAAGACTCTTGAGAGTTCCTTGGACTGCAAGGAGATCCAACCAGTCCATCCTAAAGGAGATGAATCCTAAGTGTTCATTGGAAGGACTGATGCTGAAGCTGAAACTCCAGTACTTTGGCCACCTGATGCGAAGAGCTGACTCATTTGAAAAGACCCTGATGCTGGGCAAGATTGAGGGCAGAAGAAGGGGACGACAGAGGATAAGATGGTTGGATGGCATCATCGACTCAATGGAACTGAGTTTGAGTAAACTCCGGGAGTTGGTGATGGACAGGGAGATCTGGCGTGCTGTGGTCCATGGTGTCATGAAGAGTCAGACACAACTGAGTGACTGAACTAAACTGTATACAATATGCACACGAATTGTTCATATTTATTAAAAATAAACTGTATTAGTTCATATACAGGTTTGGTCACAGTAAATTATAGTGACTTCTTTTAAGGTGGGAGGCGGCACTGGGTCTTCATTGTGGCACTCGGGCTTTCTCTAGTGTGCGGGGGCTTCTCTAGCTCTGCAGCACGGGCTCTAGAGTGAGCACGCTCAGCAGTTGTAGCATGCGGGCTTAGCTGCTCAGTGGCATGTGGACTCTTAGTTCCTGATCAGGAGTTGAACTCGAGTGCCCTGTATTAGAAGGTGGTTAACCACTGGAGCTCGAGGGAATTCCCAACAGTGGCTTCTTAAGGTCATCTTGTATCCTTTCAATCCCATGCTTGTCTCTGCCCCAACAGATGGACCCCTACTCAGAACCTACCACATCTTTCTGCGGGTCTACATATACAGTAGAATCTACATATCTTAAGTGTGTGTCAACCACAAGTCCATGGAAGCTGTAACACTGCCGTGTTGGAAGAAGGAGACACAGAGAGGGTACCAAGCTTTGGGCAGGAGGCTTCTCAGGGGAGGTTACATCTTCTTTTTTAACTAGAATATGGATACCTTTCTTGACTGGGGTGCTCCCAGCACGGATGAATGACACCAGACTGCTGCGTTTCTTACCTGGTAAAGGACACATGTGAAGCAGTCTGACAATGTCAAGTGTTGCTAAGGATGTGGAGCAACTGGAATGCTCACACGCTGTTATGGGTGTAGATGGATACAACCACTTTGGAATAACAATTTGACACATACCAGCAATTCCACTCCAATGTATGACCTCAGATAAACTCTTGCACAGGTTCTCTGGGAGATATGTACAAGAGGGCTCAGAGAAGCACTGATCATACTTTGATGATCAAGCATTGATCATTGATCATGTTTCCTCAAACTGGAAACAGCTGCACTTTCTACTGACAGGACAATAGAGAACTACGGTGCATTCACTACATGGCAGTGAAAACAAGAGCTTCCCAAGTGGCTGGTGCTAATGGTGAAGAATCGCCTGCCAACGCAGGACACATAAGAGACACAGGTTTAATCCCTGGGTTGGGAAGATCCTCTGGAGAAGGAAACAGCACCCCACTCCAGTATTCTTGCCTGGATACTCCCATAGACAGAGAAGCCTGGTGGGCTATAGTCTATGGGGTCACAAAGAGTTAGACATGACTGAAGCAACTTTGCACAGTGAAAACAAACACACCCCCAACTACAGACAATATGGATGAATCACAGGAGCATATCGTTGAGCGAAAAAAGCAAATCACAAGAGAGTCCACCATTATGAATTCATTTGTATAAAAGTATAAAGCAGGCGAAATAAACACTGTGTTCTTTAGGGATAAAAACACAATGAGAATGGTAGGACAAAATTCTAGGATGTTGTTACCTTGACGGGGAATAAAGAGAATGGGATTGTCAATGATATTGACAATATTTTTATTTTTGTACAAGGTATATGTATGTGCTAAGTCCACATATATGGCTAAGTCGACTCCAACCTCAGCAGTCATGTGAATGGAATGCATGAAAGAATTCAAGTGAGAATCACCCAGATGAATCCAGCCAACTCTTAGGATTGTAAGAGATAGTAATGCTAAATGACTAGGACTTCCCTGGTGGTCTAGTAGTTAAGAATCTGCCATGTAATGCAGGAGACATGGGTTCCATCCCTGGCCTGGGAGGATCCCACGGGCTTTGGAGCAACCAAGCTTGTGCACCACAACTATTGAGTCAGTGCTCTAGATCCCAAGAACTGCAACTACTAAGCTCTCTCCCCTTAGAACCTGTGCTCAACAACAAGAGAAGCCACTGTGATGAGAAGCCCGTGCATTGCAACTAGAGAGCAGCTCCCACTTGCCACAACTAGAGAAAAGCCTGCACATGAACAGAGATATGTATATATGAGTCCACCTTGCAATGCAAGGGACGTGAGTTCAATGCCGGGTTAGGGAACTAAGATCCCACATGCTGGGGAGCAACTAAGGCTGCGTGCCACAACTACTGAAGCCCACGTGCTCTGGAGCTCACATGCCACAACTAGAGAGTCCGTGTGCTGCAAAGAAAGACCCTGCATGATGTAGCGATGAAGAGGCTGCATGCCACAGCTAAGACCTGACCCAGTCAAATAAATACATCAGTTCAGTTCAGTTCAGTCACTCAGTTGTGTCCGACTCTTTGCGACCCCATGAATCGCAGCACACCAGGCCTCCCTGTTCATTACCATCTCTTGGAGTTCACTCAGACTCACGTCCATCGAGTCAGTAATGCCATCCAGCCATCTCATTCTCGGTCATCCCCTTCTCCTCCTGCTCCCAGTCCCTCCCAGCATCAGAGTCTTTTCCAATGAGTCAACTCTTCGCATGAGGTGACCAAAGTACTGGAGTTTCAGCTTTAGCATCATTCCTTCCAAAGAAATCCCAGGGCTGATCTCCTTCAGAATGGACTGGTTGGATTTCCTTGCAGTCCAAGGGACTCTCAAGAGTCTTCTCCAACACCACAGTTCTTCACCACCAGACATCAATTCTTCGGCGCTCAGCCTTCTTCACAGTCCAACTCTCACATCCATACATGACCACAGGAAAAACCATAGCCTTGACTAGACGGATCTTATACATATATATATATATATATACATAAATATATAAAAAATGGTTTAACAATTATTGTAATTTTACACCACTGGGTTTGGTGGTGTTTACTATACAACAATGGATAACTGATACAAGATCTCTTCCACTGGGGTAAGTGGGGCTCTGAAAAGGGGATGAGGGGGACTCCTGTCTGGTTTCCTTCATCCTGCTGAAGGAGGTCACTGTCTTCCTTTCTTGCCTCCATCCCAATATGACCTTTGCATATGATCACTTTTTGCCTTCTACTGCTATTATCTGAATTCCAGGCACTATCACCTCCCTCTTTAGCCTCTTTGAGGCCAGTCTTGCACTTAATCTCCTAAACTATCCTCTACACAGAAACCATAATGACTTGCCCCCCAACTCTTAAAAAACTTTTTATTTTGGAATACTTTTTGATTTACAGACAACTTGGCCTATACGCTGTGCTTGGGTCCCCCTGAAATTCAAAGGTTGAAGTCCTAAACCCCAGTTTGATGGTGTTAGGATATGGGGGTCTTCAGTTCAGTTCTTCAGTTCAGTCTTTGGGAAATAATTAGGTCAGGCAGGTGGAGCCTTTATGAATGGGATGAGTGCCCTTATAGGTAAAGAACCTGCTTGACAATACAGGAGATGTAAGAGATGTAAGTTTGATCCCTGGTTCAGGAAAACTTTCTGGAGGAGGGCATGGCAACCACCTCCAGTATTCTACCCTGGAGAATCCCATGGAAGGAGGGGCCTGGTGGACTAGAGTTCATAGGGTAGCAAAGAGTTGCACACAAGTGAAGCGACTTAGTACTGCACAGCACATGATGCCCTTATAAGGGAACTTTCGAGCTCTCTGCCTCTCTCTCTTCCTCCCTCCTTCCTATCTCTGTTTCTATCTCTATGTCTCTCTCTCTGCCATATGAGGGTACAGCAAGGAGATGCTGTCCACAATAAAGCAAGTGGGCCCTCACCAAATACTAGATCCGCCAGAACCTAGATCTTGGATTTCCCAGACTCCAGGACTGTGAGAAATAAATGTTTGCTGTAAACCCACCCAATCTGTAGTATTTTTGCTATAGCAGCTTGACCAGACTATCATTTGCAAAGGTGATTGGTACCAAGAATTCTTGTCTACCCTCTGCCCAACTACCCTGAATGTTAATATATTGCCTAACCAGGCATATTTGTCACAACTAAGAGATTAACTAATGTTGATATAACACTACTTACTAAACTACAGACATAATGTCAGTTTCCCCAGGTTTTACCATGATGTCCTTCTGTGGTTCAGGATCACACCTAACATTTCACTTGGTTATCACTTCATCTTCTTCAGTTCAGTTCAGTTCAATCGCTCAGTCATGTCCGACTCTTTGCGACCCCATGAACTTCAGCATGCCAGGCCTCCCTGTCCATCACCAACTCCTAGAGTTCACTCAAACTCACGTCCATCGAGTCGGTGATGCCATCCAGCCATCTCATCCTCTGTTGTCCCCTTCTCCTCCTGCCCCCAATCCCTCCCAGCATCAGAGTCTTTTCCAATAAGTCAACTCTTCACAATAGGTGGCTAAAGTATTGGAGTTTCAGCTTTAGCATCACTCCTTCCAAAGAACTCATCTCCTTTAGAATGGACTGGTTGGATCTCCCTGCAGTCCAAGGGACTCTCAAGAGTCTTCTCCAACACCACAGCTCAAAAGCATCAATTCTTTGGCGCTCAGCTTTCTTCAGAGTCCAACTCTCACATCCATACATGACTACTGAAAAATTCATAGCCTTGACTAGATGGACCTTTGTTGGCAAAGTAATTCTCTGCTTTTGAATATGCTATCTAGGTTGGTCATAACTTTCCTTCCAAGGAGTAAGCGTCTTTTAATTTCATGGCTGCAATCACCAACTGCTGTTGACCATCTGGTGATGTCCATGTGTAGAGTTTTCTCTTGTGTTGTTGGAAGAGGATGTTTGCTATGACCAGTGCATTCTCTTGGCAAAATTCTGTTAGCCATTGCCCTGTTTCATTCCGTATTCCAAAGCCAAATTTGCCTGTTACTCCAGGTGTTTCTTGACTTCCTACTTTTGCATCCAGTCCCCTGTAATGAAAAGGACATCTTTTTTGGGTGTTAGTTCTAAAAGGTCTTGTAGGTCTTCATAGAACATTCAGCTTCTTCAGCGTTACTGGTTGGGGCATAAACTTGGATTACTGTGATATTGAATGGTTTGCCTTGGAAATGAACAGAGATCATTCTGTGGTTTTTGAGACTGCATCCAAGTACTGCATTTCAGACTCTTTTGTTGACTATGATGGCTACTCCATTTCTTCTAAGGGATTCCTGCCCACAGTAGTAGATATAATGTCCATCTGAGTTAAATTCACCCATTCCAGTCCATTTTAGTTCAAAAGGTCCCATGCTACACTCAAGAGATGGGAATACCAGAGCACCTGACCTGCCTCCTGAGAAACCTGTATGCAGGTCAAGAAGCAACAGTTAGAACTGGACATGGACCAACAGATAGGTTCCAAAGTGGGAAAGGAGTACGTCAAGGCTGTGTATTGTCACCCTGCTTATTTAACTTGTATGCAGAGTACATCATGAGAAACGCTGCACTGGATGAAGCACAAGCTGGAGTCAAGATTGCTGGGAGAAATGTCAGTAACCTCAGATATGCAGATACCACCCTTATGGCAGAAAGTGAAGAATTAAAGAGCCTCTTGATGAAAGTGACAGAGGAGAGTGAAAAAGCTGGCTTAAAACTCAATGTTCAGAAAACTAAGATCATGACATAGGGTCCCATCACTTCATGGCAAATAGATGGGGAAACAGTGGAAACAGTGAGAGACTTTATTTGGGGGGCTCCAAAATCACTGCAGATGGTGACTGCAACCATGAAATTAAAAGACACTTGCTCCTTGGAAGAAAAGTTATGACCAACCTAGATAGCATATTAAAAACCAGAGACACTACTTTGCCAACAAAGGTCTGTCTAGTCAAAGCTATGGTTTTTCCAGCAATCATGTACGGATGTGAGAGTTGGACTCTAAAGAAAGCTGAGTGCCAAAGAATTGATACTTTTGAACTGTGGTGTTGGAGAAGACTCTTGAGAGTCCCTTGAACAGCAATGAGATCCTACCAGTCCATCCTAAAGGAAATCAGTCCTGAATATTCATTGGAAGGACTGATGCTGAAGATGAAACTCCAATACTTCGGGCACCTGATGCAAAGAAATGACTCATTGGGAAAGACCCTGATGCTGGGAAAGATTGAAGGCAGGAGGAGAAGGGACGACAGAGGATAAGATGGTTGGATGGCATCACTGCCTCTATGGACATGAGTTTGAGCAAGCTCCAGGAGTTGGTGATGGACAGGCAAGCCTGGCATACTGCAGTCCACAGAGTCGCAAAGAGTTGGTCATGACTGAATGACTGAATTGAACTGAATTAACCTTGACCAAGTGAGAGGTCTCGGTATTTGTTTCTATTTCCAGTTTCTGATGTTTGCGCCTAATGCTGGAGCAGTTTTGGAAATGAAATACAACCTCAGGATTGTGTTCCCCTCCAATGACTCAGGGTCAGTGGTGGTATAGACTTGGAGGCATTCCCAAGGTGCCTCCAGAATGCTGAGGTGTTTTCCATTGGCTCCTGACTGATTTCCTTTTTCTTATTCCAGTTGATAGCTTTCTTTCCTGCTGCCTGGGTTCCCTTTAGGCCTATATTTTTATAATGGGCCAGCCGCTGTCCCCTCCCCCACACCTCCATTGTCTCCATGTCCCAGCTGGGTCCCTTATCTGGGACTGCTTGACTCCCATCTGAAAATAGCATGACCTGCATTGTGTCTGTTCTCTGTGGCTGCTTCCTCTTGGACTTTTGAAAAAACCGTGGCCTTTTCCTCTCTATTAGGAGCACACTGAGGAGGCCCTGGATGCTGGCCCAGGAGGTGGGATGGCCAGTATTTGTTACTGACCCTTTTGAGTCGGCCTCCACAAGTGTCCTCCTGCCAATGTCATTGGAGCCCATAGAACAAGACCAAGTTTGGTTTGGAAGAAAAGGAAAGCTTTATTGTTTGATCAAAGAGAGAGGGGTTGTGTTATTTCTGCTGTACAGCAAAGTGACTCAGTTACACACGTATGTACAATCCTTTTCACATTCTTTTCCATTACGGCTTGTCACAGGATATGTGAGTACGTATAGAAATCCTTCTCCACCAGAGGGCAGACAGACTGGAAATCACAATCAGAAAACTAACCAATCTGATCACATGGACCACAGCCTTATCTCCCTCAATGAAACTATGAGCCATGCCGTGTAGGGCCACCCAAGATAGATGGGTCAAGGTGGAGAGTTCTGACAAAACATGGTCCACTGGAGAAGGGAACGGCAAACCACTTCAGTTTTCTTGCCTTGAGAATCCCATGAATAGCATGAAAAGGCAAAAAGGTATGACACTGAAAGATGAACTCCCCAGGTCTATAGGTGCCCAATATGCTACTGGAGATCAGTGGAGAAATAACTCTAGAAAGAATGAAGAGATGGAACCAAAGCAAAAACAACACCCAGTTGTGGATGTGACAGGTGATGGAAGTAAAGTCTGATGCTGTAAAGAGCAATATTGCATAGGAACCTGGAATGTCAGGTCCATGAATCAAGGCAAATTGGAAGTGGTCAAATAGGAAATGGCAAGAGTGGACATAGACATTACAGGAATCGGCAAACTAAAATGGACTGGAATGAGTGAATTTAACTCAGATGAACATTATATCTACTACTGCTGGCAGGAATCCCTTAGAAGAAATGGAGCAGCCATCATAGTCAACAAAAGAGTCTGAAATGCAATACTTGGATGCAGTCTCAAAAACCACAGAATGATCTGTTCGTTTCCAAGGCAAACCATTCAATATCACAGTAATCCAAGTTTATGTCCCAACCAGTAATGCTGAAGAAGTTGAAGTTGAATGGTTCTACAAAGACCTACAAGGCCTTCTAGAACTAACACCCGAAAAGATGTCCTTTTCATTATAGGGGACTGGAATGCAAAAGTAGAAAGGCAAGAAATACCTGGGGTAACAGGCAAATTTGGCCTTAGAGTACAGAGTAAAGCTGCTTTTACCTTCTTTGTCATGGATTCAGATTTGTCTGTTTAAAGACTGTCTCTTATACACATCTAGATGTGTATAAGAGACAGCATTATAGGGAACTGGAATGCACAAGTAGGAAGTCAAGAAACACCTGGGGTAACAGGCAAATTTGGCCTTGGAATACGGAATAAAGCAGGGCAAAGGCTAATAGAGTTTTGCCAATAGAACGCACTGGTCATAGCAAACACCCTCTTCCGACAACACAAGAGAAGACTCTACACATGGACATCACCAGATGGTCAACACTGAAATCAGATTGATTATATTCTTTGTAGCCAAAGATGGAGAAGCTCTATACAGTCAGCAAAAACAAGACTGGGAGCTGACTGTGGCTCAGATCATGAACTCCTTATTGCCAAATTCAGACTTAAATTGAAGAAAGTAGGGAAAACCACTAGACCATTCAGGTATGACCTAAATCAAATCCCTTGTGATTATACAGTGGAAGTGAGAAATAGATTTAAGGGACTAAATCTGATAGATAGAGTGCCTGATGAACTATGGACTGAGGTTCGTGACATTGTACAGGAGACAGGGATCAAGACCATCCCCATGGAAAAGAAATGCAAAAAAGCAAAATAGCTGTCTGGTGAGGCCTTACAAATAGCTGTAAAAAGAAGACAAGTGAAAAGCAAAGGAGAAAAGGAAAGATATAAGCACCTGAATGCAGAGTTCCAAAGAATAGCAAGAAGAGATAAGAAAGCCTTCCTCAGCGATCAATGCAAAGAAATAGAGGAAAACAAAAGAATGGGAAAGACTAGAGATCTCGTCAAGAAAATTAGAGATACGAAGGGAACATTTGATGCAAAGATGGGCTCGATAAAGGCCATCTTCTTAGACTCCTTTAAATCGTGCCAGTGCCAGTCTCTTGGTCACGCTTTTTCATGACCTTGACACTTTTGAAGTATACTGGTTAGGACTTTTGTAGAAAGTCCTGTCCCTCCATTTGGGACAATCACCTGATGTTTCCTCATTAGATGGAGGTTATGGGTTTTGGAGAGAATACCAGACAAGTGCAAGTGTCTTCAAGTCACATCAAGTGCCCATGACATGCACACCACTTATCTCTATAATGATAAACTCGATCACCTGATTGAGGTGTTATCTGCCAAGTTTCTTCACTGCCAGACTACATTTTCCCTTACCATTCTTTTTTCTAAAAATGAGTCACTAGGGACTTCCCTGGTGGTCCAGAGGCTGCCTTGAAAGGCAGGGGATACTGGTTTGATCTCTGGTGGGGGAACTAAAATCCCACATGCCATGAGGCATCTAAGCCCACCAGCTGCAACTACTGAGCCCATGCACTCTGGAATCTACGCACCACAACTAGAGTCTGTGTGCTGCAATCAACAAAAGATCTCCCATGATGGAACTAAGACTTGATACATACATAAATAAATAAGCCCTGTCTTATTCACTGAACATAGTAGGTGCTCAGTGAGTATTTATTGAATAAACGAAGACAGAGGTTGGAAGAATATGAAAGCCAGATCCATTCTATTCTTCTCTAATTATGGTCACAGCACTCATGCATCTGAGGTGTATATGTGCCAGGTGTTCAGGAGCAGTACACTGTAAGCCTCAGTTTAAAAATGAAGATAATAAAAGGGTCCATCTCCAAAATGGCTTTGAAAATTAAATAAGCTAAAGCACAGGAAGATGATACTCATATCTGACATTAAATAACTGTTATTACTATTATGTATAAAATGGGCATAACAGTGATCTACATAGGATTCTAAGTGCAGAACTGTTTCTGGTAAGTATAAAGTACTATATAAGTGCTTAATGTTGTTGTTATTACCATCATGATGTGGTCAGGCCGCCCGCCAGTCCATCTGAATTTGTTTTTTTCTCACACCCTTCTGCACCGTGGGATATTAGTTAGTCCCTGGACCAGGGATGGAACCCATATCTCCTGCAGTTGAAGTCATGAGGAAGTCCTGGAACCACTGGACCGCCAGGGAAGTCCTGAAAGATGTTTTAATCAATTTCATCCTTTTATTTTGTAAATCCCTTTCCTCAGCCCGGCCAGTGGCCCCAGGATGTTTGCCAGGTCCCGCTGTACCCAGACTGGGCGCGGATATCCTTGGACTGGGGATTATGACCCTTCTGGACCACAGGCTCCCATCGCCCCGCCCACAGGCCAGGACCGCCTGGATCTCCATGGAAACCCACCAGCCACAAGGGGGCGTGACGCCCTGGAGACGGATAGAGTCCTCTGCCTATTGAGTCAAAGTCATCTCAGCGAGGGGCGCAAACGGGGCCTCTGACGGGTGCGTCCTTGCGGGAAGGCGGGAATACGGCGACGGGCCGCCGGGACTGCACCGTCTCTACCAATCAAGGGTCGAGGTGGCAGTGATGGACAGGCGTAGCGGGAAAAAGCCCAGAGTGCGGGCTTTCACCCAACCGGCGGGCCGCAGTGTCGAGCAACGGCCAATGAAGAGGCGGCGGGGGTGGGGCGAAGAGGCCGGTTGCTCCGGAAGTGGAGGGAGGGGGTGAAAATGGCGCCCAGCTCGAAATCGGAGCGGAACAGCGGGGCCGGGAGCGGCGGCGGCGGCCCCGGGGGCGCCGGGGGAAAGCGGGCAGCGGGGCGGCGGCGGGAGCACGTCCTCAAGCAGCTGGAGCGGGTCAAGGTGAGGCCTGGAGTCTCGGAGGAGCGCGTCGAAGGGAAGGGAGGAGGGACGAGGGAGGCGGCGGGGAGGGAGGGCGTTCGCGGGGTGAGGGCTTATTTAACTTATATGCAGAGTACATCATGTGAAATGCCAGGCTGAATGAAGTACAAGCTGGAATGAAGATTGCCGGGAGAAATATCAATAATCTCAGATACACAGATATCACCACACTTATGACAGAAAGTGAAGAACTAAAGAGACTTGTGATGAAAGTGAAAGAGGAAAGTGAAAAAGTTGGCTTAAAACTCAAAATTCAGAAAACAAAGATCATGACATCGGGTCCCATCACTTCATGGCAATTAGATGAGGAAACAATGGAAACAGTGAGAGACTTTATTTTTTTTGGGCTCCAAAATCACTGTAGATGGTGACTGCAGCCATGAAATTAAAAGACGCTTACTCCTTGGAAGTAAAGTTATGACCAACGTAGACAGCATATTAAAAAGCAGAGACATTACTTTGCCAACAATGGTCCATCTAGCCAAAGCTTTGCTTTTTCCAGTAATCATGTGTGGATGTGAGAGTTGGACTATAAAGAAAGCTGAGCGCTGAAGAATTGTTGCTTTTGAACGGTGGTGTTGAAGAAGACTCTTGAGACTCCCTTGGACAGCAAGGAGATCCAACCAGTCCATCCTAAAGGAAATCAGTCCTGAATATTCGTTGGAAGAACTGATGCTGAAGATGAAACTCCAATATTTTGGCCACCTGATGTGAAGAACTGACTTCTTGGGAAAGACACTCATGCTGGAATGACTGAAAGTGGGAGGAGAAGGGGATGACAGAGGATAAGATGGTGGGATGGCATCACCGACGTGATGGACATTAGTTTGAGTAAGCTCTGGGAGTCGATGATGGACAGGGAAGCCTGGTGTGCTACAGTTCATGGGGTTGCAGAGTTGGACACGACTGAGCTACTGAACTGAACTGTGTTATGCAGTAAGATCTTCTTTATTCATTCGGTACATAATAGCCTGCATCTGCTTACCCCAACCTTCCACTTCAATAAAAAATAAAATTTTAAATAATGGAGAGGCTAGAGCTCCTAGTGTAGAGCACCTGCTTCCTGCTCAGGCTGAGGCAGCGTTGCTTTCTGGGTCTCCTCGGCATGGAGGGGGCAGGGTGCTCGCTGGGGTCGGCGCAGCTGAGATGTCAGGCTCCAGTCCCGTTGCCGGGGCAGCCTCTCTGCGCAGGGCCCGTCACAGCTGCCATGTTGGGTTCTGTGTTGTGGGCGGGGCTTCTGCCCTCTACCCGCCCCACTGCTTCCCAGTGTGAGCCAGTGACTAAGCACAGAGGAAAAGGACAGGCTAGGCTGTATTTTATTGCCCAGATTCTGTCTTTAGTTCCCAGAAATTGTTAGCAGGCCTCGCCGTGATAGGGCTGCTCTTCCTGACTTGGTGGGTGAGCCTCTGGTCTGGAGGCAGCCGAGCCAGGAGGTGAGGACTGGACGAGAAGGCCACCCAGAGGCTCCAAGCATGGCCTGGGAGCTCTTCCGGTGCTGGTCCCATGGGGAGGAAAGCTGACTCTCCGGGGGCGCTGAGAAACACCCCAC
This sequence comes from Cephalophus harveyi, assembly GCA_006410635.1. Lineage (NCBI taxonomy): Eukaryota > Metazoa > Chordata > Mammalia > Artiodactyla > Bovidae > Cephalophus > Cephalophus harveyi. Next base: position 142,481 of record SJYT01032136.1, on the reverse strand, counting down.
TTCTTGTCCTCCAAGCAAGAGGGACTCCGTTGGCTGCTAGTCTTCCCAGGCTGCTGACGCTGGGGTCTCTCCATTGTCCTTGGCCACCAGTCTATCTGGCGAGTGCTGGTTGGTTAGTCCATGTGTCTCTACTGACATTGGAGGCATCTGTACTGATATCCAAGGTTCCAGCCCGCATTTCCCCAGAGTCCAGGGCACCAACACCCTTGGTGACTCTGCTTCCAACCACAGGGGGGCGCAGCGGCATCATTAAAGAGTCCCACATCAGAGCTGCTTTGACACAGGGTGTGAGGAAAAGACCCTCAGTTTGTGAAAATTATTCTGATACAGATCCCAAGGGGTTTGCTCAAAACAGACCCTGTTCCAATCTCCTCATTTTGCAAATGAGAAAAGGCAGGCCAGAAAGTGCTAGGACTCAGCCTCCCATGGTGCAACGGAAGCTGGCGGGCCACCTGTCCTCCAGGCTCCCACAGGTGATGCAGCCCAGGACCCACCCAGGGCCCAGGGCAAGGCGGGGGCCACTCACAGCAGGAAGGTTCAGGGAACATAGCCCCACTGTGTGCAGTGGGGAACTGCCCAGGAGACCTCAGGGGCACCAGCCCCACTGTGTGCAATATAGAACTGCCCAGGAGACCTCAGGGACCACAGCCCCACTGTGTGCAGTGGAGACCTGCCCAGGAGACCTCAGGGACCACAGCCCCACTGTGTGCAGTGGAAAACTGCTCAGGAGACCTCAGCATCACTTCCAGATTAGAGGAATTGTGATGTCATGGGAAATCAAGGTGTGCACAGCACCCCAGAGACGGTGGCGGAAGCACCTGGAGTCAGAAGGGCTTCCCTGGCTGCTGCTGCACCTGTGACCACCCTCCAGCACCTGCCCCGCTGCCGTGTTTGCTCAGAGAGCTCCTTCACCTCCAAGCAGAGTTGATGAGCTATATCTGCCCTGGAGCCATGTCTGTCTGACCGAGGATCCAGTGTAAATGATTATTACGACAAGGCAGTGCAAAGCAGCCTGCATACCCAGGGCCCCGCATGCACAGCTTGCGTGGCTGAGGCAGGACACTGTTGAAAGGAACCCACTGTGGATGGACCCCAGGACTGATCATGTGGGCCAGTGTGTCTCTAACATCCAGACAAATCTACATTTTAAAATCTTATTTACAATTTGCTGTATTTAGTCATCGGAGAAGGCGATGGCACCCCACTCCAGTACTCTTGCCTGGAAAATCCCGTGGACAGAAGAGCCTGGTAGGCTGCGGTCCATGGGGTCGTGAAGAGTCGGACACAACTGAGCGACTTCCCTTCACTTTTCACTTTCATGCATTGGAGAAGGAAATGGCAACCCATTCCAGTGTTCTTGCCTGGAGAATCCCAGGGACGGGGGAGCCTGGTGGGCTGCCGACTATGGGGTCACACAGAGTTAGACACAACTGAAGTGACTTAGCAGCAGCAGCAGCAGTATTTAGTCATGATTGTTCTAACTTCACTGCTGTTGTCTACGTAATTTTATTAACTGTATTTTGTTAGATATACTTTGTGTACCTTTCCAGGGTAACACACTAAATAAAGAAAAGAACTTGAGAAACGAAAGCTTCTAAGTATGAGTCATTCCCTGCCAGCATGGATGCCGTGTTCATGGTTAACCTCATAGAGAAGCAAGCTATTCCTCTCTCATTTCTTTAAAGAGGGTGCAGTCCATTTCTTCCAGGGCAAATAATCTAAAACAAAGACAATTTAGCTGAATGATGAAAGATAGTTATGGACTTCCCTGGTGGTGCAGAGGATGAGAATCTGCCTGCCAGTGCAGGGGATACTGCCTACAGATGCAGGTTCCCAGTCTGTGGTCCAGGAAGATTCCACACGCCTGGAAGCTACTACTGAGCGCGTGCTCTAGAGTCTGAGAGCAACAGCTACTGAGTCCACGTGCTGCAGCTACTGAAGCCCACGCAGCTAGAGCCTCAATGTGCTTCACAAGAGAAGCCACTGCAATGAGAAGCCCAGGCACTGCAGCTAGAGAAAGCCCTCAGGTGGCAACAAAGATCTAGCGCAGCCAAATATTTTTAAAAATAGTTATGCTTTATCATTTCTATAAATCCAGCCCTTCTCCAGAGGGGTCTTGATAAAATTTACCCGAAAAAAGCATATGATAGACCCATTAAAGGGAGAATGAGATAGGAGGAAAAGCTACAGCAAGCACAATAATATTAATATGTAACATTGTTTCTATAATTGAATTCAAAACATGACTGAGCTTTCTGGAGGCCAAAGCAAAAGTGGAAGCAAGAGAAATATGTAATAATAGCAGCAGACAGAAGAATGTAATTTTTTACAGATTTATTATCCTCCAAGCCAAATCTAAAAAGAATTGGTATATGTAAGGATGGCTTTAAGTGAAGAAATGGTGGACAGTATCCTCCAAAAGAGTTTTTGCACAAACTAAAGGGGGTAAGAATTATTTTCCAACACAACCCAGAAAGGTAATCAATCCCCAGAAAGGCTAGGTCAGCCTGAGAGAGCTTGTGAAGAAAAACTCCGAATTCCAGCAAATGGGAACATGGGATTTAGGCTCCAGTTTTTTCTATGTCCTTGTGCCTGGAGTCAGGTGTGGATGCTGAAAACAGCTTGTTCCCATATAATCTCAGACTCTTCACTGCTGTTGTCTACGTAATTTTTTAACTGTATTTTGTTAGATATACTTTGTGTACCTTTCCAGGGTAACACACTAAATAAAGAAAAGAACTTGAGAAACGAAAGCTTCTAAGTATGAGTCATTCCCTGCCAGCATGGATGCCGTGTTCATGGTTAACCTCATAGAGAAGCAAGCTATTCCTCTCTCATTTCTTTAAAGAGGGTGCAGTCCATTTCTTCCAGGGCAAATAATCTAAAACAAAGACAATTTAGCTGAATGATGAAAGATAGTTATGGACTTCCCTGGTGGTGCAGAGGATGAGAATCTGCCTGCCAGTGCAGGGGATACTGCCTACAGATGCAGGTTCCCAGTCTGTGGTCCAGGAAGATTCCACACGCCTGGAAGCTACTACTGAGCGCGTGCTCTAGAGTCTGAGAGCAACAGCTACTGAGTCCACGTGCTGCAGCTACTGAAGCCCACGCAGCTAGAGCCTCAATGTGCTTCACAAGAGAAGCCACTGCAATGAGAAGCCCAGGCACTGCAGCTAGAGAAAGCCCTCAGGTGGCAACAAAGATCTAGCGCAGCCAAATATTTTTAAAAATAGTTATGCTTTATCATTTCTATAAATCCAGCCCTTCTCCAGAGGGGTCTTGATAAAATTTACCCGAAAAAAGGATATGATAGACCCATTAAAGGGAGAATGAGATAGGAGGAAAAGCTACAGCAAGCACAATAATATTAATATGTAACATTGTTTCTATAATTGAATTCAAAACATGACTGAGCTTTCTGGAGGCCAAAGCAAAAGTGGAAACAAGAGAAATATGTAATAATAGCAGCAGACAGAAGAATGTAATTTTTTACAGATTTATTATCCTCCAAGCCAAATCTAAAAAGAATTGGTATATGTAAGGATGGCTTTAAGTGAAGAAATGGTGGACAGTATCCTCCAAAAGAGTTTTTGCACAAACTAAAGGGGGTAAGAATTATTTTCCAACACAACCCAGAAAGGTAATCAATCCCCAGAAAGGCTAGGTCAGCCTGAGAGAGCTTGTGAAGAAAAACTCCGAATTCCAGCAAATGGGAACATGGGATTTAGGCTCCAGTTTTTTCTATGTCCTTGTGCCTGGAGTCAGGTGTGGATGCTGAAAACAGCTTGTTCCCATATAATCTCAGACGAGATTGGTCAAAACAGAAGCCTGCAAGAATTCAGCATCTCCAATTTGAAATTATCCATGTAGATGCTTTTCATGGGCCGTGTGTCTGGCCCCTCAACAAGTACTGGGGCTCACATGCCAGGTTATTTAAGCATGTCCTCTGGCATTTCCGTGTGCTGACAGGGGACATCAAAACTGTACATGTGTGATACAGCTTTATTTCATCATTTCACCTCTGGACTGAATTTTGAGCAGATGTGCATAGCTGTCTTTTTTTTTTTTTTTTTTAAGTTAAAAAGCAACGAAAAATGCTGTGGTTTTGAAATTAAGTGAGCCCTTGAAAAATATCAGCTTTGTTTGGCTTCAGGTTTTGTTTTTTCCTATACTCTAAGTTTCTCTTCTTGGCAGCAAAATATCTAATTGAAAACTCAGCACGCCCACTACCTCCCCACTCTTTAAAAAAAATAATAATCTGTGGAAAGTTTTCACTGAGAGAAGTTTTCAGTTTGATTTTATTTTTAAATGATGGTCATTTAACCTCAAGCATTTGTCATAAATTAATCAATTAACACCTGTGTATTATTTCTAATGTGTCTAGTAGTACTCTGAGCTACTATGTATATATATACATATATATATTGATTTTTTCTTTTCACATGAATGTCACAGTCTTGTTGGAGAGGAGAAACTGAAACACAATACAATTAGAGGACTAGTTAGGACTAATAAGTACTAATACACATTAAATCATCAAAGAAGGAGGGATCACTGTGGGAAGGAGTGATCTGGGAAGAATTTGGGGTCTTTAGGCATGCAATTATTTCTCATGCCTAAGAAATGAAAAATATCTAAGTACTTTCCTGCTCTCAGCCCATCTTCAATCTGAAAAATATCCAGATCCAAATCTCTTCCCCAAGTTTCACTCCTTGTCTCCTGCTAGATTTTTTGTTTAATCTTTGCTAAAATGTTGAAGGCCAAATAAGAGCAAGAAAATCCTGCCTGTGGATCAGACACTGGGAACTGCTCAGAAGGCAGTCAGCTCCAGAGCTCATCATCTCACAGGGGGATTCCTGAGCACAGGCTCGCATTCCACACACCCCCACCCGATCCTCCCTTGGCGACCTTCCACTCCAACATCATCTTTTGTGCAGAGAACCAGGCACGTTTCTCATCAGCGTTAATCCTGCTCTCAGCCAGGTGTGTAGATGAGCCCCCAGGACGAGCAGTCTGTCAGAGGGCTTCCGGCCCGGGCTTCTCACAGGTGGGACACTGGCCGAGTCACGGATACAACCTGATGGCACTCGAGGCAGACGACTATAGTCTTAATTGTGGTCTTGTCTGAACAGTCACCTCGTCAAAAACGTGACAGCGGAAAAGACATCTCTGCTTCTCTCCTTTGTCGCTCAGTCGCTCAGTCTTGTCCGACTCTGCCACCCCAAGGGCTGAAGCACACCCGGCTTCCCCGTCCTTCACCATCTCCCAGAGCTTGCTCAAACTCCTGTCCATCGAGTTGGTGATGCCATCCAATCATCTCACCCTCTGTCCCCCGCTTCTCCTCCTGCCCTCAATCTTTCCCAGCATCAGGGTCTTTTCCAGTGAGTCAGTCCTTTGCATCAGATGGCCAAAGGATTGGAGTTTCAGCTTCTCTCCTTCTCTCCTGGTATATTTTTATTTTCTCAGACTTTAGTGATCACTATTGAGGAAAGGAGTAATCTTGGGAATTACTAAAGAAACATGCTGATGGCTTTCACATGGGATGTTTCACATATTTCCAGTACAAGAGATCAAGACAGACACTGACTGGCCCTCACTTGCTCAGCAAACCTTTATCTCACACGGACTGTAACCTGGTTCTAGGCAACGTGGAGAGGATATGAACAAAGGGTCCTGCCCTCTGGCTGGTCACTGCTTTATAGATTGTCTCTGGTAGCAGGAAGGAATGTCTCGGAGAGGGTGGCCTTTGAACTGAATCAGTATTTAAAAATAAATTGGTCAGTAGAGTTGGAGAGAGGGAGGGAAGGATGGTTTTGGAAGATGGACCTTTCAGAAAAAGCAATTAACTTGAGCCGAGGCAAGGGCACAAAAAAGCCAGAGCCTTGGGAGAATTTCAGAACATTTTGCATGACTGAGTAGACGAGCCCGAGAGGGGCTTTGAAAGTGCGGCTGGAGAGGTAATGAGGGGCCACAGCGCATGCCGCACAAAGGGCTTCTCATGGCCACAAAGGAATCCGGATTTTTTTCTTCCTTTAGGCATAAGGGAGCCATTGAAGGGTTTCAAACAGGCAGCGATGTAATCAGATTTACTCTTTGGAAATAAGACCTCCTGATTAGTTAATGAGCTCGTATTTCTTTTCTTGCATGTAAACCATTGTTTTATTGTTTGGTCTTTAGACTCTATTTTTGATTGAAATAACAAAGTGGCTGGAGTTAAGAGCCTGTGCCACTTAACCTTCCGGAGTCTCGGTTTCATCTGCTTTTTAAAATAGTGGTGATATTATCTGCTTTACCACTGAGTTTGGGGTAAGAGTGAAGTGAGATGAAGGCAGAGAAACCGGCTGGAGGTACTATGGTTATTGGTCTGCCTTCTAGACTCTGTCAGTTAGCTGGTACCAAGCAAGTTACAGATCAATTCATATTTATTTCAGTGGAGAAAGTGAAAGTGAAAGACGATCAGTCATGTCCGACTCTTTGCGATCCCATGAACTACACAGTCAATGGAATTTTCCAGGCCAGAATACTGGAGTGGGTAGCTGTTCCCTTCTCCAGGATCTTCGCAACCCAGGAATCAAACCTGGGTCTCCTGCATTTCAGGCGGATTCTTTACCAGCTGAGCCACGAGGGAAGCCCTAATGGGGAAAGGATTGTCTTTTCAACGAAAGATGCTGGAACAATTGGATATTCACGTGCAAAACATATGTATGGAGTTACTCTCTTACCCCACACCATACATAAAATACTTCCTCAAAAGGGATCATAGATCTAAATGCTAAGCCCTAAATCTGTAAAATTTCAAAAGGAAAACATAGAAATATGGGAGAAGATCTCTGTGGCCTTGAATTAGGCAAAGGTATTTCACATATGACACCAAAACAAAATTCATGAATTGGGTTTTGTTAAAGTCAGAACTCTAGCTTTTCAAAACACATCATTAAGTAAATACAAAGACAAGTCTCAGGCTGAGACACATATTTGCAAGTCATATAAGTGGTAAAGACTTGTGGCTCAAAGAACTCCATAACTCCATGGAGAACTTTGTTAACTCCACAGAAAGAAGACAGTCCAATAAAAATTGGACAAAAAGCTTGAACAAAAAAACTCACCAAAAAATATGTTATGGATAAGAAATAAGCACACAAAAGCTCCTCAGTATTATCAGTGATTAGGAATTCACACATGTTTGTCAAACGAACAAAATATACCAAGATAACTTTATAAATATCAGCTGTGTCTCTTTCAGGTGAGAAAGAGAAAACGACGCTATCAGTCAGTTCAGTTCAGTTCAGTTCAGTCGCTCAGTCGTGTCCGACTCTTTGCGACCCCATGAATCGCAGCACGCCAGGCCTCCCTGTTCATCACCATCTCCCGGAGTTCACTCAGACTCACATCCATCGAGTCCGTGATGCCATCCAGCCATCTCATCCTTGGTCGTCCCCTTCTCCTCCTGCCCCCAATCCCTCCCAGCTTCAGAGTCTTTTCCAATATTAGTCAAGTGAGTTAATTCAAACAATTTACATGGTAAATTTTTAATCTAACATATTTGTATATTTGAGGTAAATTTGGTAAATTTCTTCTTAAATTATTTGGATAATATCTCAGTTTAAGAATTTCAGAGATGTTGTAGCATACTATCTTCTCTCTTAGCTGTTAGAATGTCTATGTGTTTTGAGAATTCAAACCTCAAGCAGTTTTGGTTCAGTACTATCCTGAGCCCGTGTATTCACCTCCCATTCTTACTGAGAGCCTGGTATTTTGCACAAAGAGGAGTCATTTCATACAACAGAGAAAGTAAATGAGAGGGATTTTAGCAGACAAACCATTTCAACACGTCTCCAGAAGACATAAAGCAGATGAACAGGGCAGCAAAAGAAGCTAAATCACTAGCAAAAATAAAAATTAAACGTAAACACATGTCAAGTACAAGCCCAAAGATTTTATGATTAGATCTAAGAGACAATGTAATCAGAACAAACAAAATAGGGGAAAAAGAAAAGAGTTACAAAAATAGTACATATTTACTTGTAGTGAGCCTTTAGTGTTTGTCTTCTGCAATTGTAGCTAGTGATCATGAAAGAAATAGTGATTGTCCACACTTTAAACCCATAAGCACTGGGTGTACATCACATATAAAAGTGAAATATAATGAAAATTTTTATTATAAAATGTGAGCCTGACTCTTGCTTTTTAATGTATTTAATCCATGTTGGATTATCAACAATACTATCTACAGTGGATAATACGTACCTAAGCCATTTCCATGTGCTTTTTATTTTTTTTAATAAAATTTACACAACAAAAAACTTAACATTTAAAATGTACAGTTCAATGGTTTTTAGTATATTTGCAGAGTTGTGCTTTTATCAACACTGTCCAATTCCAGAATATTTTCATCCCCCCAAATGGAAACATGTTAACGGTCATTTCCCAATTTCATCTACTAGTCGCCTTTCTGTCTTTATAGATTTGCCTGTTCAGGACATTTCATATAAATGGCGGTAATACAATAAGTGGCTTTTTTTTTTTTTTTTGGTCTGGCTTCTTTCACTTAGCATAATGTTTTCAACGTTTGTTCATGTTGTAACATGTATCAGTATTCATTCCTTTTAAGGCTGAGTAATATTCAATTGTTGGACAGGTCACAGTGCATTTATCTGTTCATCTGTTCATGGACAATTGAGTTGTTTCCACTTTTTGGCGATGATGCACAATGTTGCTATTCATATTAACATATAAGCTTTCATGTCAAAATATATTTTCAGTTCTCTTGGATACATTCCTAGGAATGGAATTGCTGGGCTATATGGTAACTTTATGACTAACTTTTTTAGGAACTACTGTGTTCACAATGGTTGTTTGTTTTATATTCCCATCAGCAGTATATGACGGCTTCAATTTCTCTGCATTCTTGCTAACACCTATTATTTTCCTTTAAAAGTACTAATTCTTATAGTGAAATGTGTCTGCTGTTTTTAGTGTACATGAAATGAGAAATCATTTTGGATTTGATTTGCATTTCCCTAATGACTAGTGATGTTGAGCATCTTTTCATATGCTTATTGGCCATTTGTATGTGTTCTTTGGAGCAATGTCTATTTAAATCACTTGCCCATTTTTAAACTGACTTATTTGTCTTCTTCTTACTGAGTTGTAAGAAATATTTTATGTATTTTGGATACTAGACCCTTATCAGATACATGATTTACAATTTTTTTTTTTTTACCATTTTATGGGTCGCCTTTTTATTCTCTTTATAGTTTGCTTTGATGTAGAAAAGCTTCCCATGTTGATGAAATTCAATTTGTCTAATTTTTGTTTGTTTACTTGTACTTTGGAGGTCATCTCTAAAAAACTATTGCCCAAGGTCATAAAGACTGATGTACATGTTTTCTTTTAAATTTGTTATACTTTTAGTTCTTAAATTTGGATATTTTATCCATTTGGATTTGATGTTTAAATAAGTTGTGAGGCAGAGGTCCAAATTTCACTCGTTGGCATATGGTTAATCAGTTGTCCTGGCATCATTTGCTAAAATGATGTGCCTCCTGGGAAATCTGAGATAATGAATACTAACTAAATTTATTGTGGTAATCATTTTCACAGTATACAAGAAGTCATTTTGCTATATACCTTAAACCTACGCAATGCTGTTTTGTCAATTACATCTCAGTAAAACTAGGAGGGGAATAATAAAAAAGAGAAAGATTACAAAGTAAACTAATTTCTTAAAAAAATTAGGAGTGCACTGATCTACAGTCTGTCATAATTTCTTTATTGAGGGTATTTTCCTATCTTTGTATTAACAGCTGAGTTATCCAAAGTATTCTATGCAAACCTTAAATATAAAACCACTTTAGACATGCTAACTTGGTCTTCTCATCAGTGTGTTAAAATGCTACAAAATTTTGTGTATTAACATTCTAAATTTCCCTACTTACCTCATTGTGAACCAGTAACCAGTGGTCTGCAGACCGGCACCAGTGAAGGAGCCCACCAGGAGCTCTTTCCTGAACAAAGCTGTTACACATACAAGACTTCTATGTTCCCTTCCATGAGGGACCCTCAAGCTGCTGCTGCTGCTGCTGCTAAGTCACTTCAGTCGTGTCCGACTCTGTGCGACTCCATAGACTCCAGCCCATCAGGCTCCGCCATCCCTGGGATTCTCCAGGCAAGAACACTGGAGTGGGTTGCCATTTCCTTCTCCAATGCATGAAAGTGAAAAGTGAAAGTGAAGTCGCTCAGTCGTGTCCGACCCTCAGTGACCCCATGGACTGCAGCCTACCGGGCTCCTCCATCCATGGTATTTTCCAGGGAAGAGTACTGGAGTGGGGTGCCATTGCCTTCTCCGCCCACCCTCAAGCTACAGCCAGGCAACTCCTCACTGCCTATTCAGAACAGTGACCTGCTTCATTCACGCATTATTGATTCACACCTGCAGTCAATGAACGAGAATTACAGGATGAAGATTTGGAGCACCCAAAGGAAGTAAACAGAGCAAGTGACTCTGGAGTGAAAAAAAAAAAAAAGATTTAAGGAACAGAAGAGAATTTTAGAAAAAAATTTAACTGAATCATTAAAGATTCAACAAGAGTATAATCTCTTAAAGAGACTAAGTTCATTTAAAGGAAAATTTGGTATTTTTCTTACAGTACAGAACTTTTTCTCTCGTTTCCTTTCGTAAACCTTTACTTTTGATACTAACAGTTTTTTAAAAAAAGTTTCCTTTTTTAAGGTTTAAATTAGTTTTATTGAATTTCCCTTTTTAATTTCTCACTTACTCTACCCCTTTATAAAATTTTCCATCTTTGGGTTCTACAGATTATAGACTGATCGCCCTCAAGATTATTCTCTATTGTCTCTTTTCCTTCCTGACCTCTAGTAAGAAAATCTCACACTCCTGTTTTGAAAAGAGTCCTGACTTTTATATTACAGAAGACTCACTTACCCTGGTACCTTAAGATTTGTCCTACTTTCTTCAATTTCCCCGGAACTGGGTAGAAACACTTTCAAATCTTGTCACTATTATTTATCCCTAGGATTGTCATAAGGTTTCTCCTTTTTCGTCTAGTAGTTCTTCGTCTAAAGTCGACCACAGTCAAAAGAAGTAATCGGTGTGTATGTAGTCTTTTATAACTTCGGTACGGAAGTTTACGTCTCCCTTTTACTAAAATGTCGAAGTCTTTAACCGTGTTTGTTAGTTGACACGTTCTCTTTATTTACACAAAATTCACTATAACCTTCAAGTAGAGAGTGTCGACAAAAAGAGGTCCTTAAATGACCTCTTAAACCTCTTTCCCGAAGGGTTCACCGAGATCACCATTTCTTGGGTGGACGGTTACGTCCTCTGTACCCAAACTAGGGACCTAACCCTTCTAGGGGACCTCCTCCCGTACCGTTGGGTGAGGTCATAAGAACGGACCTCTTCGGGTACCTGTTTCCTGGGACTACCCGATGTCAGGCACCCCAACGTTTCTCAACCTGTGCTGACTCACTGAATCGTACGTACGTACGTAACTTCCTCTTTTGAGTAACGGCTTCAATACCATCCAGGACCTTGTGACGTTCCGTCTTCCGAGTCCTACTGTCGAACATGTAAACAGGGTCTCTTATGGATGAATTTTAATCTTTCTAATCCCTGAGGCCCTTTTCCTCCTGAAACACTTCAATCACACCATTCGTCTATGTAAAACAACAACAGCAAGTCAACGATTCACCACAGGGTGAGAAACACTGGGGCACCTGACGTCGTACGGTCCAAAGGGACAGGCTGTGATGGAGGATCTCAGACGAGTCTGAGTTCAGGTGACTCAGCCACTACGGTAGGTTGGTAGAGTTCCTGTGTTGCTGCCTTCTCCTCTTGCCTTCAGTCTTTCTCAGCATCAGGGTCTTTTCCAATGAGTTGGCTCTTCGCAACAAGTGGCCAAAGTATTGGAGCTTCAGCTTCAGCATCAGTCCTTCCAATGAATATTCAGGGTGATTTCCTTTAGGACTGAGTGCTTTGATCTCCTTGCTGTCAAAGGGACTCTCAAGAGTCTTCTCCAGCACCACAGTTCAAAAGCATCAATTTTTCGGCACTCAAGTAAATTTTAGGGTACAGCAAAGGTATGTTATGCCTTTTCCAACAAGAGGGATAAAAACAATTTTAAACTCAAGGTGGGGGTAGTGGAAAGGTATGGAGAATGGCTCAGGTGTGATGCATGACTATGAGCTTTGAGCATCTACTGCAGGTACAGAAAGGGGGTTCATCTGACTCTGTCGTGAGCCCCACTTCTCTTGGACACCACCACAGTTCTGTGCTGGACACTTAGAGAAGGGAGTGTTGCCCAGGAAACCCACCAGCTCTGCAGCAGCAGTGTTTGCATATTCATAAAGGCTACTCTTGACTTTCTACTTTTAGAATCAACCTGCAGACATCAAAAGTAATTATAGTTGCAGGATGGAAAGAAAATATTATCAGCCTTAATGAAGTCATAATTGTCAGAAGTTGTCAGCGAACAAGGGCAAGGGGAAGGAAGTTGCAAGGCATTTTATATGGGGTGAGAGAGTCAAAACCATTGACAAAAGCTGATGAAACAAAGGAGTAGGACTGTGTTGCTTAACATGGCAAAAAATAACCACCGTAAGAATTTTTTGAGTATAGAATTGTCAAAAATAGAGAGGATGAAAATGGTAAAGGTGGTTCTATAACATAAATCTTTATATGTGTATCGGGAAGTCTGGAAGCATTGTTTTAAATGGATTGGTCACTTGTGTTTCTGAGAAATGTTCAGAGAGACAATGGGGATTGAGTGGGACTGGGGCTGAAAATGTAGGGTGACTGCAGATGGCCAGAAGTGTCTTTTGGGGTATAAATGTTCTAAAATTGGATTGTAATAATGCTTACACAACTCTGTATGTTTACTAAAATCCATTTGATTGTACACTTAAAATAAATGAATTTTGCACATACCTTATATACACATCAGGAAAGCTATGTTTTAAAAAGAGCTGATAAAAATAGATGGGTTAAAGGACAGATATAAAAGCACATTCTTTAGATAATATTAGGTTAATGTTGCTAGGTAATCAACAGGAGCAAAAATATATATTTTCAAGAATCATCTAGAAGCAGTGGGACATGGTGAGAAAGTGGAGGCTATCACTTATCATTTATACTTTTCTATATTGATTTTTTATCATAAAATGTTTTAAACATTTAGATTCCTTGATGCAAAAAAATTCTCATTTTTAATCTTTTATAATGTAAATTTGATTAATGTTGCCATCAGATAAATGAGCAGATTTTTGTCCTCCTAAAGACCAGAGCCAAGTGGTAGACTCTTTTTTAAGCCACTATCGGTAGCCGGATGGAGGCAGGAACTTGGCTGAACATAGAAGTGTACAGCACTCCAAAAATAGAACCTTGCAAAGGGAACAAGCAACTGACCGTGCGGGGAACAACATTTGGTACAGCTGTGCTAAGTGGTTGCCATGGATTAACAGATCAAACATAAATAATTTTCAGGGAAGCAAGTGTCCTAGAAAACGAGATGACAAGTGAACTCGCTAATGTTCTCAGCTGTCTTCATCTGTTTGTGTAAGAACGATGCCAAAGTAACCCCCGCTATGCCTGAGTTCTGAGCCTCACGGGGCAGCCTTCTCAATCAAACAGTAGGGTGGCTGATGAGAGACTGTCAACTCTGCAGAACAAACATCAGGGGGATTTTGAGATGCGGAGTGTTAGGTGGATCCAGGGACTTCGAGCTACAAGCTGAGGGCCTTGCAGCTGGTCTTGTCACCGACACTGGGCACCACGGTCACTACAGAGTGTGTGGGGGTATTATCATTCCATTGGGGAACCAGAGAATTCGAGAGGTGAACTTCCTTAAAGTCACGCACTATGTCGGTAACAACACTGAACCCCCTGAGGGACTGCAAGCAGCCACGCGACGAGAGAGGGGGCGTGCTATCCTCGGGCCAGCTCCACTGTATTTGGTTCTCATACACAGTCTTCCTATTAACAGTCTTCGCTCATTTTTTCAGAATCCTGTTTTTATTTAAAAGTGGCCTTCAGCCAGTTTGAAATTGGATTCTAAGAGAAAGCCAGTCATAAGCCTTAGAAGTTGGAGACTGACGCTCTCCTGGGTCTATTCGTGAACCCTGGGGGCTTCTTTCTGTCGACATGAGGGGGTACACGTGAGATCCCCACCAGCTATGAATACAAATGCTCACATGCCAGGTGCCAGGTGGGATGTAGAGCTTCAGGGGCATAAAACAGTGGCCTTGCAGAGTTGCACAGGCATATTAATAAAACGGAAACCAGCGATGGAGACCAGCGCACTGAGTCTCATGTGCTCTGTGTGTGTGTGTGTGTGTGTGTGTAGTTTAGTTCTGGTCCTTTGACGTTAGGTGTGAGAACCCGGCAGTGTGTATGAAGGTGTGTGTCTGGGATTGTGTGTGTGTGTCCAGGGGTGGATTGTGTGACTGTCCAGGGGGATGCAGATGATACTCAACATCTTAAATATCGAATTAGGAAAATGTGACTAAGACTGAATTAATGTTGCTCTCCCCTCACTCATTCATCTCCCCTTTTCCATCCCTACCTGCCCCAGGTCAAGGTGATCACTGAGCTCAAAGATTCCACAAGCTCAGCACAGATAATGCCTCCCTGACAACACTCCGAGTCTATCACCACCCAAGTTCCCTACTTGGACACACGTTATCCAGATATAAAACCCCGAATAGGAACTTCCCTGATTGTCCAGAGGTTAGGACTCTCAGCCTCCACTATAGGGGTCACAGGTTTGGCCTCTAGTCAGGGATATAAGATTACACACACCACGAGGCACAGCCAAAAACAGTGAGAATAAAAAAGAATGTCTTATCCATTTAAAATAAATAAATAAAGCTCCAAAGCAGGTGAAGTAGGTGGTCTTCCGTCCTGGACCTTCACTCTTGAAAATTACAGGAAGACACTCAAAATCTCCCTTTACCTTTGTTCCAACCCAATCACTTTATTCTTCAAAAAAGGGAGAAGATTTGGAATAATTATCATGATTTTCCCTTAGGCTCTATTTTCTTATGTACTCTTTAACTGGAAATATATCTTTTGCCTACCATTTCTTTTTACTGAAATATCTAAACAGCCAAAGAAAATAAGACTTTTTTTCTTTTCCCTTTTCTTTAAAAATTAAAAGCTGGAGTTCCATAAAAAATCAGAGTGGGGGACAGAGACTCATCAGAGAAATACTGCAAGAGGATTGCTCAGAACTAAGAGTCACTGGTTTCTGTTTTGAAAAGGCCAACCAAGTGGCCAAGCAATTAAGAAGCACAATTATATGAGAGCATGTTGTCAAATTTTTTCAGAATTTCAAGACAAAGAGAAGCTCCTGAAATCTTCTAAAGATGAAAAAAAGAAGATGGAGAAAATGGAAGCCAGAAAGCAATGGAGCAATGCCTTTGTCATTCTAAAGAAAATATTTTCATCCAGAAATTATTAACCAAGCCTAACTGTAAATCAAGTGTGAGGTCATAATGTATTTTTGAATGTACAAGTTCTCATTGAAAAAAAAAGAAAAGAAAGAAATTTGTCCCTTATAGTAAAAAGCTATAGGCGTCTATGAGCTTTTTCTCACAAAAATAATTTTCACCAATAAAGAGGAAGACGAGGAATAAAAGAAATAAGAAATCAGCACATGTGTGCTCAGTCACGTCCGACTCTGCAAACCCATGGACTGTAAGCCGCCAGGCTCCTCTGTCCGTGGGATTCTCCAGGCAAGATTACTGGCATGGGTGGCCATTCCCTTCTCCAGGGGACCTTCCAAACCCGTGTTTCCTGTATCAGCACACAGATTCTTTACCACTGAGCCACCCGGGAAGACTGTAATCAGCGCAGGAAGAAGCAAAGAAATGGTGGGGAGATCCCATGATGACAGCTGTGGACCAGGCCTGGCGGACAAGTGGTCTGAACCAGAGGGGACTAGAAGCTCGTAGAAAGGCTTCTCCCAAACACTGAAATTGATAGAATGCCTGATGCCACCTGAAAGCCCTGGGGGAAGACTTGGACAACTCGTGAAGAGTTTGAGGTTAAATTAGCAGAAAGACAAAAAATCAAGAGAAGAAATAGAATACTGTTAACTCCAAGAAAAACAAAACTTTGCCCAGAAAGGGAAAAGTAATCATGATTAACTACATGGCTTAGCTACAAATAGCATTTACATTGTCATAAAGATACAAATGCTGAATATTGAGTTAATTATTTTATAGCATAGCTGTAATAGTTTTGGAACTGGGAAAAGAGGAAAGACATAAGTAATCATCAATAATAGGAAGATAACCTAGAGCTAAAAAATTGAAAAGTAGAAATAAAAGCATGCCGTTAGAGAAGTGGAGGTAAAGTAACAATTATACCCTAAAATAGGTAAACATGGTTGTCTGGGAGTAAAAAGTGAGGGGAGAAGGGGGTGAAGAAGGTTTTCACAACCAGCTTGTTGGCTTGAACTAAGGACATGTGTAAATTTGATAAATATTAAAACTAAGACAAATACATACAGAAACAATCCAGTTAACAAAGAGATTAGTGGTAAGATGAGTTAGTTCTGATATCATAAAACTGTAGAGATCTGGAGCTTCCATTGACAAAATAATTATCCAAACTGGCTTCAGTTGCAGGGGGTGGAAAACCTTAGATATATACACTTGCAATCATGTAGTTAGAAATTAGTTAGAATTTTCTGGAATTATAACCTTCTAGAATTAATAAGAATGATATTAGAAGTTGGAAATTACTTACATTATGAAGCAGAGGACTGACTTTAAAGAGCTCAGATTATTTTATGAAAATATGCATCATGAGCTTAGTTTTATAGCTTCAGGGTCTGCACATGTGCTTTCACGTAAAAACCAAGCTGCGGGGTGTGTCTCTCCATGGAAAACAGTGGTCCTCACCCACGTTAGAAGGGGTGAATTAGGGAACGGGTTTCCCTGGTGGTCCAAGGGCTAAAACTCCACTCTCCCAAGTGCAGGGGGCTCAGGTTCGATCCCTAGTCAAGGAACTAGACCCCCACATGCACAACTAAAAAGATCCTTCATGCCACAACTAACACCTTGTGCAGTCAAATAAAATACAAAAAGAAGGGATGATGTTGGGGCTTTGGCTATATGTGATCATTCTCCAGTTTACTTCTAAACAGTGATGAAGATTGTCTAAGTTCTGGGCGTTTCCAGTTGTTCTTGACCTCAGTTTTCGAGAATATTCAGTGAGGAAGCAATCTGGAGGGAGTCATGGACAAGGAGAAGGCTCAAGAAGAAATCATCTAGGAGATGCAGTTGGCTAGTGGCTGCGAAGAACATGCCAGCACCACCAAGACACTGGAATTCAAAATAACAGATGAAATTTGCACAGCCTTATGTAAGTAAAATTCCATGGACAGAGGAGCCTGGTAGGCTTCAGTCCATGGGGTCGCAAAGAGTTGGACATGACTGAGCAAATTCACTTTCCTTTCTCAGATAAGGCAGTGGAAAGGAGAAGCAGAAGACACAAAGGCTGGCCTTGCTGTGACTGGCAGAGCATCCTGTGCCCATCTGTTTGGGTTTACTGAGTTGTCCTTTGCCAGCAAAGTTAGGGAAATGCATAAAGACAATTCCATCCCCTCTCAGGCAGGCAGTATAATCAGAAAGGGAATGTAATAAACCAATTCATGGAAACGGTGGGGGGTGTATCCTGTAAAAATTCAAGGCCAGCACTTCTAAGGCCAGGATTGACTTCTTCAGTAAAATTTTACTGAGTTTCCCAAGACAGCATGTCTCCTTTTTGCTTCTTTCCCAGAAGCATCCCAACCCAAAAAGCCTTTGGAAATGATGTCCTGTGCCAATTTCCTAATCCGAAAACTCTACAGCAGATTATGCTAAAATAATGTCATTAGAAACGCTAGACTAGATTCTCAGTTGATTGAATTATAAATCAATATGAAGTCAACTGAAACTATAAAGGGGGAAAGGGAAGTCGCTCAGTCATGTCTGACCCTCAGCGACCCCATGGACTGCAGCCTTCCAGGCTCCTCCATCCATGGGATTTTCCAGGCAAGTGTACTGGAGTGGGGTGCCATTGCCTTCTCCGCCGAAACTATAAAATTGGACAGTAAATCCTAATCATGTCTCTTGAGCAACAGCAGAAAAAAGGTGATGGAGGAACACTTCAGGAAAGTCTGAGCTTCTTAGTGTCTCACAAATCATGCCGTTTGGACTTCCTGAGTAAAATAGCAAGGTTCTCCCTTGTTGCTTTGACCTCCCCAGCCACGGGTCCCAGGGCTAGAAGAGGTAACCCTGAGCCCCATTTATGTGTCAGAGCCCCCGTGGGAAACACCAGTTCATCCAAGGGCCACCACCTCACACAATGCAGAGACTTTGCACAGAGCAGTGGGGCACCCACAGGGGCCTCCCAAAGATTCTGAAACACCCAGAAGTGAGCAACACGAGGAAAAAAGTCAGGTTCCCCTGGGCTTGATTGGGAGGCGAGAGGGTGGGTGACCAGACCCCAGCAGCTACATTCTTAGATGGACAGTCATTACGTGAATGGTAGGGTCAACATGGGGAGTGGAGAAGGGGGCAACCCCACTTCTCCCCTCCTGCGGTCCATGCTATGGCCAGGCCCAGACTGGCTGAGAGGGAGCTGAAAAACGGAGTTCACAGGGGTCAGTCTCCCAGGACTCAGACTGAAGAGAAGAGAGGATAGGGAATGTGGGAAGGAGGGAAAAATGGGGAGAAGCCAACAGAACTGGCTTGTGAGCCAAAATGGTTTCCTTATATAACACTTGGAATTGATTTTTCAGACACTTGAAAACCATGTGTATTTACACATGAATATTTGTGTATGTAAAATAGAGATCACACACACCGCAGGAATCATCTTTGCATCTCTAAAGTGACCTCAATTTGCATATAGTCATAAAGACACGAAACACTTGAGGTGATACACTTATGACTGGTACAGCATCCTTTGCTCCACAAGAGGGGCCTGGAATGAGGTTCTGGGTGTTCATATTGTCAACCGCTCAGTGACTGAGTGAGTGGACATGAAGTTCTGAGAACCAGCACTTTCAATAGTCAACATCAGTCATGCTCCTCTAAGGAAAAATTCACTGAAGCAGATTATTTTCCTTTTGGTGATGAGGTTGGAGCCTCAATAACCAGAAGGTTTCTCCAGTAGTCAGGTACAGATATGAGAGCTGAACCATGAAGAAGGCTGAGTGCCAAAGAATTGATGTTTTTGAACTCCAGTGCTGGAGAAGACTCTTGAGAGTCCCTTGGATAGCAAGGAGATCAAATCAGTCAATCCTAAAGGAAATCAATCTTGAATACTCACTGGAAGGACTGATGCTGAAGTTGAAACTCCAACACTTTGGCCACCTGATGTGAAGAGCCAACTCACTGGAAAAGATGCTGATGCTGGGAAAGATTGAGGGCAACAGGAGAAGGGGGCAGCAGAGGATGAGATGGTTGGATGGCATCACCGACTCAATGGACATGAGTTTGAGCAAGCTCCGGGAGTTGGTGATAGACGGGAAAGCCTGGCATGTCCATGGGGTCCATGGGGTCACAGTCCCCATGGGGTCTGCTGCAGTCCATGGAGTTGCAAAGAGTCAGACATGACTTAGTGACTGAACAATGACAACATTATACAAATAATGCTGAATTAATTTTAAATAAAAGATCAGATATCTTTTAGAATGACTGATACTTTCTATAATATCTAAAGCCATTTTAAAGACATTGGATCGATTCTTGATTGAATTACAAACTACTTTTGAAAAATGAACACTGCAAAAAAAATAAACAAATAAACCCTTCTGCTTTATTTTATGCACAGTGATCGTCTGGATATTTCCATTCACTTTATTGAATTAAAACCAGCTCATCCTCCAGGAAGCAAAAGAAGCTGCCATATGAGTTTGCTAGCCAAAAGCTGCATGAATAAAACCTCATGTAGAATTTCTGAAATTTTCCTTGAACTAAAAATAATCAAAGGGTTGTGGATGACTAGATTGCTAATAAGTTCACCCCGGCAGACATTCTAGAAGCTCTGCAGATAATCATCTGTTCCCACAATAAATTTCATACATTTGGCCCCAAAGGAATTTCACTCTCTGAAGTGATAAATGTTTTGATAATGCCAAAATTCTCTTTTAAAGTTCAAATAGGAAAGACCCCCCCCTGGAGAAGGAAATGGCAGTCCACGCTGGTATTCTTGCTGGAAAAGTCCCATGGACAGAGGAATCTGGCAGTCTATCGTCCACGGGGTTGAAAAAGTCTGACACAACTGAGCAACGGAGCACAGGAAGCGACTAGCGGGATAACTTGAGATACTATGGAAAAATGAGGTATGGAAATAGATGAGTCCCCACGCCTGTGACTGGTAACTGTAGGATGAAACGTGGTCATGGTGTCTCTTATGTGGATGAAGCTCAAAGCTCTTGATTCTTAGTGGTGATGTGAACGGAACCTTTCTTTAGATGCTTTCCTCTGGGGACAGGGAACTGGTTCCGAACAGCTCTGGCCAGAGATAATTTACCCAGTGATAAATATTCTATCATAAGGCTTTTTATTCCTAGAGTACTGAATCCCAAGGAGTCTCTGCAGGACTGACTTAAATGAACTTGCTGAGCAAGATGCTTCCTGAATGTTTCTCCTGGGCTGGAAAATGATTTGTGGGGAGAAAGGACACTTGTGCTTCCCTGGGCAGCAAAGACCACGAGTGACTGATAAGCTCTAATCGCAGCAGCTTTGTCTCCATCCAAGGCATTCAGAGACGCTGCAGGACAGAGAGACAGACAGAGAGAACCAGACCTAATGTCCCCAAGGTACTAATTCATTATGGAAAAGACAGAACATTTCTGTAACTCTGATATAGCATCCTTTGGCAGTTAAGTTTTATTTCATGCTTACCAAAATATAGATTTTTAAACTTATCCTAAGCAAAGTATTGACTTTGTCCTCTTTTAAACATCATCCCTGTACTTCTCTCATGGTCCAGGGGTTAAGAATCCTCCTGCCAGTACAGGGGACATGGGTTTGATCCCTGGTCCAGGAAGGTCCCACATTCCTCAGGGCAACGAACTGCTGAAGCCCAAATGCTTTAGAACCTGTGCGCTGCTGCAAGAGAAGCCACTGCAAGAAGAAACCCAAGCACCACAACTAGAGAGGGGACCCCACTCCCTGCAACTAGAGAAAGCCTGCACAGCAGTGAAGACCCAGAACAGCCAGACATAAATAATAAACAAAAAAATATGTCCCTGGTATGAGCAGCTGAATCCTGTGACCACAAGTGAGATACTCTGAAAGCTGTCTCCTCATTCCTCATCAAGAGCAGAACTTCCATGGAAACGTTCACAGTTGGTTTATGCCTGCAGACAACTCAAGTGGAGAACAGGACCAGATGCCCCCATAGGGATGGCTGAGTGCCAGTACAGAAATGACTGGTGACATGGCCAAGGAAAAGTCTCTAGGTGAAGCCCATCCTTGCCATGCCCCATGGCAGGAATTCCACAGTCTCACATGAATCCTTGCAAGGAGATCAAACCAGTCAATCCTAAAGGAAATCAACCCTGATATTTGTTGGAAGGACTGAAGCTGAAGCTAAAGCTCCATTGCTTTGGCCACCTGATGTGAAGAGCCAGCTCATTGGAAAAGACCCTGATGCTGGGAAAGATTGAAGGGCAGGAGGAGAAGGGGACGACAGAGGATGAGATGGTTGGATGGCATCACTTATTCAATGGACATGAGTTTGAGCAGATTCTAGGAGGTAGTGAAGGACAGGGAATTCTGGCGTGCTGCAGTCTATGGAGTGGCAAAGAGTCAGACATGACTTAGCAACTGAACATCAGCAACACCAAGGAGCAGACCTGTGCCTTTTTATCTCCAAATTCAGCTCAGGTCTAACCTGATGAATGACACATGTTCATCCAACAAATGAATAAAATACACTATTTCATCACCCAAAGTCCCTTGTGATTAATCTAACATGATCCCCTCAGGATTTGCCACCAGGAAAATGTCTCTTTTAGGGAGTTTATAAGCACTCTACATTAGAATCAAAATTATTAAACCACTAAGCTTAGCATCATGGGAAATAGATGGGGAAACAGTGGAAACAGTGTCAGACTTTATTTTTTTGGGCTCCAAAATCACTGCAGATGGTGACTGCAGCCATGAAATTAAAAGACACTTACTCCTTGGAAGAAAAGTTCTGACCAACCTAGATAGCATATTGAAAAGCAGAGACATTAATTTGCCAACAAAGGTCCGCCTAGTCAAGGCTATGATTTTTCCAGTGGTCATGTATGGATGTGAGAGTTGGACTGTGAAGAAAGCTGAATGCTGAATAACTGATGTTTTTCAAATGTGGTGTTGGAGAAGACTCTTGAGAGTCCCTTGGACTGCAAGGAGATCCAACCAGTCCATTCTGAAGGAGATCAGCCCTGGGTGTTCTTTGGAAGGAATGATACTAAAGCTGAAACTCCAGTACTTTGGCCACCTCATGAGAAGAGTTGGCTCTTTGGAAAAGACTCTGATGCTGGGAGGGATTGGGGGCAGGAGGAGAAGGGGACGACCGAGGATGAGATGGCTGGATGGCATCACTGACTCGATGGACGCGAGTCTGAGTGAACTCCGGGAGTTGGTGATGGACAGGGAGGCCTGGTGTGCTGCGATTCATGGGCTCACAAAGAGTCAGACACGACTGAGTGACTGAACTGAACTGACTGAAGCTTAGCACTTTGCTCTGACTGCCAAATCAGAACCAAATTCTGTATTCAGTAACGGTAACTAGACAAGCCCTTACAATCAGAGTGTTCTCTGATTTTAGTTTATTATACTTACTATTTCTTTCTGTTTTATTCTAAGCTGCCTCAAATTGGAAAAAATGGAAAGTGTTAAATAAAATGTGGAGATGAGGGCTGTGTTGACTGATCCATCATTTCAGGGTGTCCTGTTCCTCCTCCAGGGGCCACAGACTAAGTTGCTTCCTCTCACTGGGAAGCCAAGGGGCTGTTGCCTGGGTCCTGGGGGTCAGGAGGGTTTTGCATTCCTCCCCCAGGGCAGCTGCTTCTGCCCTTTCCCCTCCAGAACAAAGGGTACGTGGGCGGGCTTTGGGCCTGTCCCAGGGGCAGCTGCTCTCCTCTATCCCCAGCCCTGAGGAGTTCCAGGGGTGGGCGCTCCCTTTCCGCCTGGGCTTCTGGCTGAGGGGCATGCTAGGTTACGTGGGGCTTGGGAGTCGGGCATCTCGCTTGTCTGTGTGGTGCTGCCTTCTCTCAGGGCTCGCAATCCGGCCTCTCCTGGAAGGGCTGATCCCTCTTTGAAATTCCGTTTACTTGGTGGCCTTGAAACCCAGCTCCCTGACTGCTTCCAGAAGAGTCTTGCTTTTGTAGATCATCTAACTTTGTGTCATGGCTGGGGGAAGCGAATGATGCTCTTTTGCAGTTTTCCACTTCCTAAGTGGAAGCAGAATCACCCAGGTGATAGTTTGAACCACATTGGCATGTTTTGAGACACCCCCTCAGCCGTGGAGCCCTGGTTCCCATCCCTTCCTGCCTTCCTTACATCCAGCCGGGGCCCGGCTCTGATCCTTTGCCAGGGTTCACATTCCAATCAAACCCATGACCTGAGCTTATTAGCCCCATGCCCGCAGCACCGGCATAACCAGTGCCCTGATATGAAGTCAGATTACACCCCGGGGGAGGACCAGAACCCCTACACAGTCATGGCCTTTCACACCAGGGCTGCCTTTTGACTAGAGCCTCATGAATTCTCACAACAGACACTTCGAAAAGCAACAGGTAAGTTTTATGTACGCGCTAAGTCTCTTCAGCCCAGCTGAATCCAACTCTGCGATTCTATGGACTGTAGCCTGCCAGGCTTACATAGTACTGAACAAAGAGAAACAGAGATGAATCGTTTCTGTAATGAATGCGGAGTGATTAGATCAACAGTGTCAATCCAAATAATTTAATCGGAGCCGCTGTGACACTGGTTCTAAAGTCACCATGAATTTTCTTGGTTTTGAGCAGTACCTGACAAAGTCATGTTTCTTCCTGAACTTTTTGATTCAAGAAAACATTGATATATGAGGGGCTTCCCTGGTGGCTCAGAGGTTAAAGCGTCTGCCTGGAATGCGGGAGACCCGGGTTTGATCCCTGGGTTGGGAAGATCCCCTGGAGAAGGCAATGGCAACCCACTCCAGTACTCTTGCCTGGAGAATCCCATGGACGGAGGAGCCTGGTACAGTCCATGGGGTCGCAAAGAGTCGGACACGACTGAGCAACTTCACTTTCACTTTCATATGGAAAATGAAGATTTGGTACCTTCCTGGAAGCATTTTTCTTTTCAAGTTATGGAGGCCATTATAACGGTATCTTTGCTAATAATTGGCTCTCTGGCTGTCTTTGTTTTCTATGTTAACTTGTCCTTGGGTGGTTACCATTTCTGGTTGGTGTTATATATGTCTGGAGAAAGCAAGCAAAATGTCCATTTGATCTTTCCTACTCCAGCAGTAAGATTAACACCAGCTTTCCTAAATTTGCTTGAAGATTGTACAAAACAAAAATCTTACTGTTTAAACTTTTGAAGTAAGTAGTCTCTAAAGAACCTCTTGATGAAGGTGAAAGAGGAGAGTGAAAAAGTTGGCTTGAAACTCAACATTCAGAAAATTAAGGTAATGGCATCTTGTCCCATAACTTCATGGCAGTGGAAACAGTGACAGACTTTATTTTTTGAGCTCCAAAATCACTGCAGATGGTGACTGCAGACATGAAATTAAAAGACCCTTGCTCCTTGGAAGAAAAGCTATGACAAACCTAGACAGCATATTAAAAACCAGAGATATTACTTTGCCAACAAAGGTCCATCTAGTCAAAGCTATGGTTTTTCCAGTAGTCATGCATGGATGTGAGAATTGGACTATAAAGAAAGCTGAGTGCCAAATAGTTGATTCTTTGTAACTGTGGTGTTGGAGAAGACTCTTGAGAGTCCCTTGGACTGCAAGAGGATCCAATCAGTCCATCCTAAAGGAAATCAGTCCTGAATAGTCATTGGAAGGACTGATGCTGAAGCTGAAACTCCAGTACTTTGGCCACCTGTTATGAAGAGCTGACTCATTAGAAAAGGCTCTGATGCTGGGAAAGAGCGAGGGCAGGAGGAGAAGGGGATGACAGGGGATGAGATAGTTGGATGGCATCACCAATTCAATGGACTTGAGTTTGAGCAAGCCCCAGGAGATGGTGAAGGAAAGGGAAGCCTGGTGTGCTGCAGTCCACAGGGTCACAAAGAGTCGAACACAACTAAGTGACTGAACAGTCACAGTCTCCAGTTTAAATAATGGCCGATGACTGCTTTTTTTCCTAATAAAAAGTTATAAATACCGTAACTCTGTTATAGAGTTACTGTACATGCTACAAGTTTTTTTTTTTTTTTTTTTTTTTGAAACAATATTTTATAGTTTAAATTACAAATACCAGTCAAATGTTTCTCATTACAAACTTAAATTCTGGTATCTCGAACCTCAGGATGGCAGACAGGGAGCCCATACCTTTTTAGCCCATACCTGGCTTGGAGCCCCAGCAGAGCTGAAGGCCGTGAGAGCGGTCACGTTGAGTGTGGCCCTGCCCATGAGGGACCCCAGGGCACCCTCCCAGGAGGGGCGGGGGACAGTAACCAGCTTGGAGGTGATGGATTACCTTGAAAGAGCAAGATTGGCAGGATCCCAGATGATAGAAAAGACCCCAGGCGACTCATCTACAATCAATGCCTCTATGTTGCCAGAACAGAGCAAAGCCTGTCTGATGTTTTTACATGCCCAGCTCTGCAAGGTTTCTTCTGCAATTAAGAATGACAGAGCAAGGATGCATTCCCAGAAGTCGACTGGTCCAAACCCTCCTCCAGAGAAGAGACGAAAGATAATTCTTCATCTAAAATGAAAATATCGGCCAATCTTTTGTCAGATAAGAAACACATTTGGAAGGGTGTGGAGGGGGAGCCAGATGGGTAGATATTTCACAAAACTAAACCAAAATATAATTAGACAAGGAATATTAGCTTTCCTTAAGGATTTATAGCAGATCTTCCAATTTTACAATCTCATTTCTTAGGCTCACTTACGTTTATTAGCTGACTATATATTTATTCTCTAATGATAACAGTTATTTGGAATGTAAATAGTTCAAAAAATTAAAATCTTCTTATATTCCCTCAAGTGATTTTTTTCATTCATTTGATGTCTTTTAAGATTTTATTGGGGCTTCCCTGATGGCTCAGCAGATAAAGAATCCACCTGCCAGTGCAGGAGACACAGGAGACTTGGGTGCAACCCCTGGGTCAGAAAGATCCCCTGGAGGAGGAAATGGCAACCCACTCCAGTATTCTTGCCTGGGAAATACCATGGACAGAGGGGCCTGGCGGGCTACTGTCCATAGGGTCGCAGAGAGTCAGACATGACTGAATGACTAAGCAAGCAAGCTTTTATTTGATCCTAACTGATTAGGAATATAACATGTATTTTTGAGAGAAAATACGTTCCTGGCAATTACTGAACTTCTATGTCAGTAAACTAATGAGATTTTCCACCACCTTGCATTGTTCCAGTTTGTATAAACTATTATAAAATAATGTCACCTTTTATATTAGCTCCTTTGTTTTGAAAGGCGCTGAGCATGACTTCATTGACTTATGATGGAATTTCATTTACTCCAAACAAGATCTGAAGCTACAAACCAAGGCAGCGTTTCCAAATGCAGGCCCTCGCGCTTTTACTTTAACGCGGCTGGTTCTCTTCACGCTGGCATCTCTTCAGGATCCGTTTGTCACATCTGTTTCATGGATTTATTTGGAAAACAAAAGGGTTATGAGAGCCTGAAAGACATTGATGTTGCCACTAAGCATGAATTCAATTCCTCCGCCTTTGAAATTGCCTCCCAGACACATTCTGTGCATTTGGCTCCATGTGGAACAGCTTAAGCAAGAGAAGACAACTTCAATATTAGATCAGAAGTACTTTTCCAGATGCCACTTTCCAGTAACAAACAGAGCTGCAGGGTTTGCTTCCAGGGGAGGAAACGTTTGGAACAAGGCTTATCATTAACAGTCATCCACTTCTGATCGTTGAAAACATTGATGTTTTTTCAAAAGGCTACTGAAATATTTTATACCCACCAAAAGAGAGTTTAACAGAGTGTATTAAATGCCCACCCTCCTGGGCCCGTGCCTTGGCAGAAGGAAACCTGTGACATGAACAAGAATTTGAGTCTGGAAAAGATACTTTGATTAGAAAGAAAGAAATGAAGTCAGTTAAAAGAAAAAATGAGGATTTGAGGGGCAGATTTCCTCTTAAGTATTTCTGTATGTTTTTTTTCTAACTCCTCTGTGAATCAGCTGAAATCATCTGCCTCTCCTTGGCATTTCAGGGACGTTTTATTTAGCTGTTCCACCGAAGGGAATGAGATTGTAGACTAAGGAGATTTGGGCATGTGTCCTCTGTCCTAAAGCAAGAGTGAGGTTCTTTGAGGACGTGAACCTCATCTTCACTGTTATCTCTCCTCAAGTGTCTTCCAAATACAGGCCCTTCAGGTGGTGACTACTCAATAAATGTTGAGCTGAAGAGGAACGAGATGGGATGGAATGGATGGAACGGGTGAAGGAGAGACTGAGGACAAGACGGAAGGAGATTCAAGACACTTATTCAAAATCAAAACAAGTTCCCAAAAATGTATGCAGGGAACAAAGACATTTGTTCCCATTATCTCCAGTATCAGCAGGGGTAGAGTTGAATCTGAAACAGTTATAGTAAGGCTTCAGCTTATTGGTCCCCTATTAATTTAGCTCAGATGTCTCATCCAGAAGAGAAAACAATTAAAAGCCAAATTCTTTCCCAAGTGGCACTATGAAAATGTCTCAATATGTTTCCCAAAATCTCACCCAACAAAGCCACTTCAAAGCTCAAGGTGGAACATGATACTCAGGGATTGTTCCAGAAATGTTTCTCAGTCACAAAGATCTACATGGTTCCTTGGCAATAAAGCAAATACGTAAATTATGTTGCTTCAGCATTTTTAAATGGGGGCAGCCTGGAAATGCTTTCCAAAGAAAGAGTAACATGTATGCTAGACAGGTGTACTGGGTAGACTGTCCTTCTTAATCACTGGAAATAATGCCACCTTTCCCACTAACTTAGTCCAGAATAAGCTCGTATTATGATGACACTTTCAGAAAGAAAACACCTGTGTGTATCACCTGGCACAAGTTAAAACTTGTTAACAAGGTGGTGACAAGGAGTTGGATGCAGTTCACCAGTGGGTCGCTACATGTTTGCAATAAACAAAATCAATTTTGATCTACCCAGAGCCTTGCTCAAAGGGAGTTTAGATAAATACATATCTTCCTTCAATCAGAGGTAGGATCACTGTTTTCTGCCAGCAGGTGGTGCAAAAACCGTATTGTAGAGATGGGCCCGGAAAACAATGGGATATCTCCAGTTGGGAGCTTAGGAGCACATGGACCTCTTGCTTCCAGAGGACACGATGGTGGAGCTCCTGTGTAACAGTCGGCAGGTGCTACTTCCATAATGCATCACCCCTTCCCACCTGAACACCCCGCTAATTCCACACCTTTGGTTGGACGAGAGTTGCTCCATTGTGGCCATCATGATGAGTTAGTACTGGTCAGCTCTCATCTCATGTCCTCTGCTTTCCCCAGCTCCTTGGGGTTGACGCCAGACTAGCATGGGACTGTTAGCCGTTCCCAAGAGAGGCAGGTAATTTGTGACTCCTTCTCACCTCACTTGGCCGGGTGTCCAGATAACTTCAGGGTGCCTGAATCTAGTGGACTCTTGTCTACTGAGCTTCTGTATCCGTTTCCCCACCTCATTCTCTGCTTCCAATCGGAGATGAGATTCTGCACTATCGAGACTGGTTCAAAGCAACTGACTGTCATTATTCAGGGACAGAGACAGTGAACCACGGGGTGTGTTGTGAATGGACAAAGCCAGTTAGAAATGTGAGGCACTTCGGAAACTAAAATGATCACCTTGAATAGTTTAAAATCTGCTTGAAATAAACTGACCCAAATTTAATTCTTCTCTCTGCCAGGCACTGGGCTATATAGACTTTCACAAACTTCAGTAAAACAGCTAGTAAGAGCCAATTCCAGGGCTCAAGTCCAAAATCCAGTTGGGTTTCCTGATGAGTTTCTCTTCATATCCTGATCCATTAATGCTAATTCGACGTTGGGTGACAATTCTGAGCGAGGCCTCGGCTCGAACAGGACACTGAATGCAGCGGTCCCCCTTAGCCGCTGAGGGCACACTGTCACAGGGATGCTGCTCACAGAGGATCCCCCTCCAGAAGCACACACGGTTCACTTTAAAATGCGCTCCAGTTTTGCATTACTACAGAGACTGGACATTCTGCCCTGTGTCACAGAGATGGCTGGCTGCCTGCGAATAATCTGTTTCCTCTCAACGGAGCACTGAGTGCCCAGGATCAGGCAGGAGAGCAGACAAATTTCCCCTCATCCCCGACTCTCGTGTGATAGTCAGAGATATCCTCGGGTGACCTAGACAGGCCTTGCAGGGTCTCACCGCCGCCTGGACCACGCCCACGCGCCGTCCCTTCTGCTTGAGAGCTGAGGCTCGGTCCTACAGCCCCCTTCCTTTATCTGCACCTGCATTCCAGGCCCCGGCAAGCTGGCTCCTGGCAGGCTCGCTCAGCCTGCCTCCTCCCTTCCTCTGCTCTCACCACCGAGCCTTCACAGGAGCCGCTCGGGGGACCTGAGCAGTCCTGCCCCCAGACTCCAGGATTCCCAGGTTCTCAGACGAACCCCACTTTATTTAGTTACGGTTGTGCTTGTGTGCCCTTCCCTTTCACAAGGATGTAGAGCCGTTCAGATTCATTCCCCACCT
This sequence comes from Cephalophus harveyi, assembly GCA_006410635.1. Lineage (NCBI taxonomy): Eukaryota > Metazoa > Chordata > Mammalia > Artiodactyla > Bovidae > Cephalophus > Cephalophus harveyi. The sequence goes on along the minus strand of SJYT01032136.1, from coordinate 112,561 downwards.
GTAACCAAACTGGAACTTTATATGCTCCATAAATGCAGCTTTTATTTATAGCTTTTCTACATAATCTATACACTTGTGTTGCTGCCGCTGCCACTGCTAAGTCACTTCAGTCGTGTCCGACTCTGTGTGACCCCATAAATGGCAGCCCACCAGGCTCTGCCATCCCTGGGATTCTCCAGGCAAGAACACTGGAGTGGGTTGCCATTTCCTTCTCCAATGCATGAAAGTGAAAAGTGAAAGTGAAGTCGCTCAGTCGTGTTCGACCCTTAGCAACCCCATGGACTGCAGCCCACCCGGCTCCTTGGTCCATGGGAGTTTCCAGGCAAGAGTACTGGAGTGGGTTGCCATTTCCTTCTCTGATACACTTGTGTTAGATGGCATATTTCACATGGATTAACATTATCCCGCTGACTCTCATATTGGCAGGTGTCTGACCATTAGATACATTTTGGTCATTAATAGGCTCTGATATCATGTAGATACCATGATATGAGAATGTAGGTGTTTATCTATTGCTGACTCTACCTGTGCCTAATTTTTGAATTTTATTCTTCTTTGGTTGCGCTGGGTCTTTGTTGCTGTGCAGACTTTCCTCTAGTTGCAGCACAGCGGGGCTGCTCTCTAGTTGCGATGCACAGGCTTCTCACCACAGTGGCTTCTCTTGTTGCAGAGCACAGGCTCTAGGGTGCATGGGCTTCCGAAGCTGCAGCACGTGGGCTCGGTAGTTGTGGCTCCCAGGCTCTAGAGTGCAGACTCAGTAGTTGTGGGCTTAGTTTCTCTGAGGCACGTGGGATCTTCCAGGACCAGAGTTTGAACCCTCCATTGGCAGGTGGGTTTTCTTATCCACTGTACCACCAGGGATGTTCCATTTGTGCCTAATTTTTGTACTAAACTTTTGCATTAAGTTTATCAAATAAGTGATCCAGATGACACCAGAGACCACCTACCCTTTATCATATTAGCCACATTATTCAATGAGAATTTATTAAGCATAAACCAATTATGTATTTAATGTAAACCGAGTCTTCATTCCAATCCCAAAGAAAGGCAATGCCAAAAATGTTCAAACTACCACACAATTGCACTCATTTCACATACTAGCAAAGTAATGCTCAAAATTCTCCAAGCCAGGCTTCAACAGTACATGAACTGTGAACTTCCAGATATTCAAGCTGGATTTAGAAAAGGCAAAGGAACCAGAGATCAAATTGCCAACATCCGCTAGATCATTGCTTTTCTGAAGCAAGAGAGTTTCAGAAAAACATTAACTTCTGCTTTATTGACTATGCCAAAGCCTCTAACTATGTGGATCACAACGCACTGTGGAAAATTCTGAAAGAGATGGGAATACCAGACCACCTGACCTGCCTCCTGAGAAATCTGTATGCAAGTCAAGAAGCAAGTTTGAACCAGGCATGGAATAACAGACTGGTCCCAAATTGGGAAGGGAGTATAACAAGGCTGTCTATTGTCACCCTGCTTATTTGATTATATGCAGAGTACATCATGCAAAATGCCAGGCTGGATGAAGCACAAGCTGGAATCAAGATTGCTGGGAGAAATATCAATTAACCTCAGATATGCAAATGACACCACCCTTATGGCAGAAAGCAAAGAAGAACTAAAGAGCCTCTTGATGAAAGTTAAAAGAGGAGAGTGAAAAAGTTGGCTTAAGACTCAACATTCAAAAAACCTAAGATCATGGCAGCAAGTCCCATCACTTCATGGCAAATAGATGGGGAAACAATGGAAACAGTGAGAGATTTTATTTTGGGGGCTCCAAAATCACTGCAGATGGTGATTGCAGCCATGAAATTAAAAGACGCTTACTCCTTGGAAAAGCTATGACCAACCTAGATAGCATATTAAAAAGCAGAGACATTACTTTGACAACAAAGGTCCATCTAGTCAAAGCTATGGTTTTTCCAGTAGTCATGTATGCTTGTGACAGTTGGACTATAAAGAAAGCTGAGTGCCAAAGAATTGATGCTTTTGAACTATGGTATTGGAGAAGACTCTTGAGAGTCCCTTGAACTGCAAAGAGATCAAACTAGTCAATCCTAAAGGAAATCAGTCCTGAATATTCATTGGAAGGACTGATGCTGAAGCTGAAACTCCAATACTTTGGCCACCTGATGCAAAAAACTGACTCATTTGAAAAGACCCTGATGCTGGGAAAGATTGAAGGTGGGAGGAGAAGGGGATGACAGAGGATGAGATGGTTGGATGGCATCACTGACTCTATGGACATGAGTTTGAGCAAGCTCTGGGAGTTGGTAATGGACAGGGAAGCCTGGCGTGCTGTGGTCCACAGGGTCACAAAGAGCTGGACACGACTGAGCGACTGGACTGAATTGACTGAAACCAAACACAAGTCACTAAATTGACCTACAGGAAAGAAAAACATGAAAGTAACACTCTCAGCCCTCAAAGATTTTATTGCCTTGAAAAGGGAACAGATTAGTGTGCACACAACTTCCACTAAGAAGTAGAACGAGGTAAGACTACCTCAGAGGCATAAACCAAGGGATCTAGAAACACAGATGAGGGAGAGATCTTTATAGTGATGGCAGGTTGGAGATCAGAAAGGGGCTGGACCGGGGGGCTGTGCATCTGAGGATAACAGTGTTCCCAGCAGCCAGATGAACAGAGGGACCCTCCAGCTAGCGGGGGTGGGGGCGGCGCAGAATGGCTGAAGCCACGAGGAGGCGATGGGCAGTTCACGAGCACTGCAGCTGTGGTTGGCAAGGCAACAAGGCAGGGGTATCTATAGCCCTGGACTGGAAAGGCTGGTGTGGATCCAAGAGGCATTGAGAGACAAGTCCCCAGGTTTCGACAAGTGTCTGGTGGGCCAGCAGGACCTTGCGGTGCCTTCCCCAAGCGCCAGGCCTTGTCGCCAGCATTTCACATGTGTTAACGCTAAGTCCTCAGGACAAACTCCCCGAGAAAACAAGAAAAGAAAGAAATGGGAGAGGGGGTCACGAGCCCAGTTGTCGCGCTTCTCCAGGGCCCTCAGAAGCCGAGATGGGACTCAGAGGCAGAGGGGTTGTGAGCTGGCCTTTCAGCAAGAATGTCTCAGCTGCACAGCATGGCAAGCGGTGGGTGGGCCCTGGAGGCTGGCTGGAATCCCAGTCTCTCACCCACTGGGTGTGTCCACTTGGGCCAGTTCCAGGTGGATAAGAGTTGGTCCCGGCTAGTTGGGCTGCAGTGAGGATTGCCTGAGTTAACACGTGCAAAGCATTGCAAGGGAGCCCAGCAGTGCCGCACGCGCACTTACACCTGAGCCAGGCTCCGGGCAGGCTGGACGGGCCGTGCTGAAGGGGGAGGCAGGGCAGGGCTGTCAGTGTCATCGCCCGAGTTTCACTGCTTTCCCCAACTTCTCTTACGTAGGTGTCCCCTAAGACAGAGATCTATCCCTGGTCTTCTCTTTCCTCTGTTTTCACCCTCCCTGGGAACCTTGCACATTCCATGACTTCATTTGCTGCTGCTGCTGCTAAGTCGCTTCAGTCGTGTTCGACTCTGTGCGAGCCCATAGATGGCAGCCCACCAGACTCCCCCATCCCTGGGATCCTCCAGGCAAGAACACTGGAGTGGGTTGCCATTTCCTTCTCCAATGCATGAAAGTGAAAAGTGAAAGTGAAGTCGCTCAGTCGTGTCCAACTCTTTGCAACCCCATGGACTGTAGCCTACTGGGCTTCTCCATCCATGGGATTTTCCAGGCAAGAATACTGGAGTGGGTTGCCATTTCCTTCTCCAGAGGATCTTCCCAACCCAGGGCTCGAACCTGGGACTCCCACAGTGTAGGCAGACGCTTTACCGTCTGAGCCACAAGGGAAGCCAAAGTATAAACAAATACAGTGCAGTTTAATAAATGCAACAGGGTCCATGGAGGGGGCAGCCTTTGAGCTATATCCTGAGGACTGAGAGGAGATTCACCATGAGAATAATAGTAGAGGGTAGGCCTTGTGGACTTCTGTTTCTCCTGTATTTGGAGAAGCACTTGAAACTGCATCCAGCCAGTGCTGGGGGATAGGGGGATGAGTAGGACCATGGCATCCTCATGGGGCAAGAGTACTCAGTACTTGCTCTGTACCTCTGCTTGGGTATTCCACTAGTGACCAAATTAAACACATCAGAATCCGATCCCTTCTTACCGACATGCCACACACATTCTCTTCTTCCTCCAAAAAGGGGTTCTTTCTTTACCAGTTGACAGTGCCCCTTACTCCTGACAACCTAACCTTAGCGAGATCATCCTTGAGGCTTCTCTGGGAAGCCCAATCCTGCCAGATTCTGAGATCCTCCCTCTGAATGTCTCTTGGATCCACCCTCTCCTGGTTTAGGTCACCTCTAGGTCCTCTCAGCCTTCACAGAAGGAGAGGCAGCTAGAGAATGAAGCACTACATTGAATAGCCAACAGAAGAGAGTTTGTCACTGATGTCACAAGAGAGGGACAGGAGAAAGAAGAAAAGCACAAGCGCTGTGGCCCCGAAGATGCTTGAAGCTGCCTGGGAGATACAGCCGGTGCTGGGGGCGGGGGGGTGAGTAGGACCACGGTATCCTTGTGGGGCCAGAGTACTCAGAAGCCAGGGGATACTGGCTCAGCCGATCCCAATCTTCTGAGTTCTGAGGGAAAGCCAGAATGCACACACACATGTACATAGTAAACCTCAGCAGCTAACTCTGGCTTAGACAATTCAAGGTGTGACAGCCAGCACTGTGGGTCAGACAAATGCCATCCCTGGAAGCAGCCTGTTTCCAACATCCAGGTGAGAGTGAGTAGGAGGACAGGATGACTGATGAAATGGTGTTACCTGGTTAGCTGTGTTGTTGTGTTGTTCAGTCGTTCAGTCTTGTCTGATTATTTGCAACCCCACGGACTGCAGCACACCAGCCTTCCCTGTCCTTCACTATCTCCCAGAGCTTGCTCAAACTCACATCCATCGAGTCGGTGGTGCCATCTAATCATCTCATCCTCTGTCGTCCCCTTCGCCTCCTGCCTTCAATCTTTTCCAACATCAGAGTCTTTTCCAATGAGTCAGTTCTTCACATCAGGTGGCTAAAGTGTTGGAGTTTCAGCTTCAGCATCAGTCCTTCCAATGAATATTCAGGACTGATTTCCTTTAGGATTGGTTGGTTGGATCTCCTTGCAGTCCAAGGGACTCTCAGTAGTCTTCTCCAACAGCACAGTTTGAAAGCATCCATTTTTTGGCTTCCACTTTCTTTGTGGTCCAACTCTCACATCCATACATGACTACTGGAAAAACTATAGCTTTAACTATATGGACCTTTGTCAGCAAAGTGATGTCTCGGCTTTTTAATATGCTGTCTAGGTTTGTCATAGCTTTCCTTCCAATGAGTAAGCGTCTTTTAGTTTCATGGCTGCAGTCACCATCTGCAGTGATTTTGGAGCCCAAGAAAGTAAAATTTGTCACTGCTTCTGCTTTTTCCCCTTCTATTTGCCATGAAGTGATGGGCCCAGGTGCCATGATCTTAGTTTTCTGAATGTTGAGTTTCAAGCCAGCTTTTTCACTCCCCTCTTTCACCCTCATTGGTTGTCAGGACAGGATAGCACAGAAGCAAGGTACAGGGCTCAGTGGTGGGTCTAGTGTTGAGGGTATGGTGGCAGGACACGTGGCAAGTCACGCTGCCTCGGCGTCTCTCGACTTCCTGACCAGAGAGAATGGCTGACTACAGGTGAACCTGCCAGAAGCAGCAGGCACTCATTTGCTCAGACAGCACAGGGAGTCCCATATTCTCATTTACAGAAAGCCCACTGCAGGGAAAATAGAAGTTATTGTCTCCCTAAAAGCCTTCCTCTAATACCTGCAGGGGCCAAATGGCCCAGACTGGATTTAATCAGCTAAGGTCAGACCCATTAGCATCCATTAAGGCGTTGCTATCTGGGGTGTCTTTTGAAGTTCTACGTGGCCTAGGCAGATCCTTTCAAAGCCTGCAGTGATTTTTGTTTTGGCTGCGGCCAGCAGGAAAGCTAAGACAGGGACACGGGAAACCGGGGATACGGTGCAGGGTGGGGCCGGGCCACCACCCAGGAGAAGGCTCTGAGCTGGACCTGCTCGGGGAGATGAGTCTTGCCTCTCAGAGGTTCTCTGCTTGGTCAGCTCTCCACTCAGGACAAACTGAGTGACTAGGCCATTTGTCTCTTGCTGTTGTTTAGTTGCTCAGTCATGTCCGACTCTTTGCGACCCCATGGACTGCAGCATGCCAGGCTTCCCTGTCCCTCACCATCTTCCGGAGCTTAATCAGACTCACGTCCATTGAGTCGATGATGCCATCCCACCATCTCGTCTTCTGTCACCCTCTTCTCCTGCCTTCAATCTTTCCCAGCATCAGGGTCTTTTTCAATAGGGCTTGGTTATCTCTCTACAAAATGGAAATGATGGTAGCAAGGCTAAAACCTGGCCCAGGAGGTCTCCTGCACTTACCGTAGTGCAAGTACTTTAATCAAGTACTTAATTAAAATATGTGTGAGCGTGTGAGTGTGTGGGTGTTTAATAGAGAGCTTTCATCTGGTGAAAAAATTTAAAAACTGAAACTTTTTTTCTCTTTAGTCCATTAACTGCAAATCACAGAAGAGATAGATGTTATACACACACATTCAGTGAGCTGTTTACAACCACATTCTCCATCTCATTGGAGACATTCATCATTGTTCCATTTCAAAGTCAGTGCTATTTAAAGGTTATGACGTATCTTATTGGAAAGCTCCAGTAAGCATATCTTATTTCACTGAGCATTTCTGGAAAATTACTTCAAAATTGTTCAGGATGGTACAGAGCAGTTTTGCTTCACTCAAAAGAAGCCAAGGGTGATTTAGTAACTGTGGATTGAAACTAAGTAATGTTGCCAAAACAGTGCAAAGCGTCTCACTCAGGACCTTGGTAATAATTCTCATTTTCATGAAAGCTAAGTACAACCTAACGCTCTGAAGTTCTCTCCTAATGCACCCTTGTTTCATTTACTGTTTCATCTTCCCACTGCTTTGATGTTTGGATTTGTTTATTTTGTAAGCATTTTGTTCAAAGACACTCTATGATTATTTGACGGCTATGCCCATTCTTGCCATCCTTGGGATGTTAAGAACTACCAGTCATGGGCAATCACTAGGACCATTCTGCCAAGAGAGAACAATGGGATTAAAATGCCACACACATGCAAGGAATATCTAGGAACACAGTGGAGTCAATTTAAATATACACTAAATCAAGGGTAAGTGCACAGGCCAAAACAAAGATGCAAGTTCATTCAATATCAAGGCCTGTGTGTGCAAAGTGCGTGTGCGAAGTGTCTTTCCTCCAGGTAGTGCTGCTGCTGACAGAGGGCTGGCCTGGGTGGCCCAGAGATATCTGTCTCCTTTTGGGTTACTTTGCCCCTGGCGAGAAGCTGTATGAGGGCCACAGGCACAGCCCATCATTCCATCATGAACAGGGGTTCTCATTGGCTTAAGAGAAAACCCGCTTCCTCTGCCCTCAGACCTCATGTCTCACCTTCACTTGCACCAGTTCATCCTTTCAGAGCAAGGACCACCCTCCCAGCAACCAGCTTCCAACAAGGGAGGGGTGAGGGTGAGAAGGTCACAGAGAAGCTGGTGATGTTCTTTCCTGGACTACAACCTTGGGATTTTACACACTTCTCATGGTTTCATTTTCACCTTAAAAATGCCTGTTATAGCTTGACTGTGTCCCCCTATTCCCGTGTTGAAATCCTAATCCTCCAATATGGAGTTATTAGGAGATGGGCTTTGGGGGCGATGAGGCCTTGAAGGTGGAGCCCTGTGAACAGAATCAGTGCCCTTTGAAAAAAGACACTTTTCAAAAGGGAGCTCGCTTGCTCCTTCCACCACGTAGTGTTTCTGCTGAGAGATAGCCATCCGTGAACCTGGACTCAAGCCCTCTTGCCCACAAGTCTGCCTGCTGGCATCTTGATCTTGGATTTGCCTACCTCCAGAACTGCAAGAAATAAGTGTTTGCTGTTTATAAGCACCTAATCTATGGTGTTCTGTGATAGCAGCCCCAACTAATTAAGACACCACTGCTGCTGCTGCTGCTGCTGTTGCTGCTGCTAAGTCGCTTCAGTCATGTCCGACTCTGTGCGACGCCATAGACGGGAGCCCACCAGGCTCCCCCATCCCTAGGATTATCCAGGCAAGAATACTGGAGTGGATTGCCATTTCCTTCTCCAGTGCATGAAAAAAGTGAAAAATAAAAGTGAAGTCACTCAGTCGTGTCCGATTCTTAGTGACCCCATGGACTGCAGCCTACCAGGCTCCTCCTGTCTCTTATACACATCTAGATGTGTATAAGAGACAGTCAGGAGGAGAAGGGGATGACAGAGGATGAGATGGCTGGATGGTATCACCAACTCGATGGACATGAGTTTGAGTGAACTCTGGGAGATGGTGATGGACAGAGAGGCCTGGCATGCTACGATTCATGGGGTCGCAAAGAGTCGGACACGACTGAGCAACTGAACTAAACTGAACTGAAACTTAGTACGTGTCAGAGCTGCTATCCTTCTGACCTACAAAAAGCCATTCTTTCCCACTTCACACCATTATCCTTGATCAACATTTTGTTAAACGATCCCTCATATGCAGCCCTGGGGCAGGTGAAGTTTCATGCCCATTTACACAGTTGCTGTAAAGCTAAATCGATTGTGCTGGAAACTCAGATTTAATTGTTCAGTCACTAAGTCATGTCTGATTCTTTGTGGCCCCCTGGACTGCAGCATGCCAAATTTCTCTGTCCTCTACTGTCTTTCAGAGTTTGCTCAAACTAATGTCCATTGAGTCGGTGGTGCTATCTAACCATCTCATCCTCTGCCACCCCCTTCTCCTTTTGCCTGCAATCTTTCCCAGCATCTGGGTCTTTTCCAATGAGTCGGCTCTTCACATCAGGTGGCCAAAGTACTGGAGCTTCAGCATCAGTCCTTCCAGTGAATATTCAGGGTTGNTAATGTCCATTGAGTCGGTGGTGCTATCTAACCATCTCATCCTCTGCCACCCCCTTCTCCTTTTGCCTGCAATCTTTCCCAGCATCTGGGTCTTTTCCAATGAGTCGGCTCTTCACATCAGGTGGCCAAAGTACTGGAGCTTCAGCATCAGTCCTTCCAGTGAATATTCAGGGTTGGCTTCCTTTAGGATTGACTGGTTTGATATCCTTGCAGTCCAAGGGACTCTCAAGAGTCTTCTCCAGCACCACAGTTTGAAAGCACCAATTCTTCATCCCTCAGCCTTCTTTATGGTCCAATTCTCTCATCCGTACATGTCTTGGTGGCCCTGTATCCCTGTGTGACATGGCTCATAGCCTCATTGAGTTACACAAGCCCCTTCACCACAAGGCTGTGATTCACGAAGGAGCTGGATATAATAGAATTCTTTAAAATGTGACAAGCACTCAGTGCACCTAAAAGAACTTGTCTTCCACATATAGAACTGAAAACGCCAGTCTGGGGACAGAGTTAGAGAAACCATGGCCGTTCTCTCTGGTGACAGCAGCGAGACCTCTGCAAACCACAGAACCCCAGCCCGCAGCATCACTCCTACTGGGAGCAAGCAAGCCCGCGGCTATGTTTCCTGACTGCTTGTTGAAACACGCAATTTATCTCTTGCTAAGCACTGATTGACATTGGATTCATCTAAAGCATTGGATAATAGACACGTCACGGAGCACACAGTATATCTTTCCTGTGACTAAGCAGTATGTCCACAGATCTAGAATATTCTCCAGTTTTCCTGACTTGCATTCCTCTCCCAAAGAGAAAGCCTCTCTAGTGAGCTCTAGAAGAGCTCTCTCTTCTAGAGAGCTCTGAAGTCTCTCATGGTGGTCTTTTTCTCTCTCTCTCTCTCTCTATTGTCTTTGGCTCAGTTCAGTGACTTCACAATGTTGCCGATCTGATTATTTACTAAACTGCTTCTTGAAAGGCAAACTGCCATGTTTACTTATAGGAAACAACTAGCAACAGAGTTTCCAAGTGAGTAGAAACCAGCCAAACACTCCAGAGGCTCCTGGTGGAGCCCATCTCTATGTAGACACAGTGTTGCTTTTCTTGGGATACCAGAAACAGTGATCTTTCTTCCTCATTCACTATTTCCCTTTTCAAACATGTTCGAACCATTGTTCTCTACCCATCCTCTTACAGGAACAGACCAAACATACTCTTTCATGAGCCTAATCCGAAATGTGAGTCTAGAGTTTGGGACCGTGAACAATCCTTCTAGCTCTGAAGATGAGGGCCCATGGATAAGTTAAGGCACTTCTTTTGATTTCAAGTTGTTTCATCTAGAGAAAAAAGAAATCAAAGGGATTCCTTCATCATTATACCCAAGCTCTGTAAAGCCGGCCTTGCCTGTAGTAGCAATGATTTAAGACAGAAGAGGATGAATGGGCAGCCTCAGTGGTTCTTGAATGGAGAACCTCTCAGGGGATGTTTGCAATGACCAGAGATGTTTTTCATTATCTTGGCTGCCTTGGGTCTTAGCTGCCACACGCTGGCCCTCTGTTGTGTCACGTGGGGTTAGTAGCCCTATGGCGTGTGGGATCTTAGTGCCCAGACCAGGGGTTGAACCCACATCCCCTGCATTGCCAGGCAGATTCCCAACCACTGGACCACCAGGGAAGTCCCAAGGTATGTTGGAGGTGTTTTACATTATCTTGAGTGGACTTGGGAGCAGCTGCTATGCTGATGTAGCAGGTAGAGGCCAGGGATGTGGCTGGAGGCTGGGCATCCTACAGGGTGGGGGACAGCCCCCCAATAAAAGACTGTTGTCGTGTGGGATTGATCGCTTTCTGACCACTACTCGGCTGTGTCTGAACCACATGATTAGGGGAGTTTTCCCAATCCTGTTGCATGGGGAAAACGGATAGGTGTGTGTGCTTAGTCGCTCAGTCATGTCCAACTCTTTGCTATCCCCTGGATTGTAGCCTACTGGGCTCCTCTGTCCACGGGATTCTCCAGGCAAGAGTACTGGAGTGGGTTGCCATGCCAGATATCCAGGTGATCTTCCTGACCCTGGGATCGAACCCAGCATTACAGGCGGATTATTTGCCATCTGAGCCAAAATGGATAAGGCATGTGGTGATGCTCATTCTCATCCTCTGGTCAGCTGTTGCTGAAGCTGAGGGCGAACTCAAGTGACAGGGGTGTCCTACTCTGGGGCTGCACGTCCATCTGTCCCCTCACCGCTGCTCTTCCCTTTGACAAGACTGTGTGCAACGTGGGCTTGCAGAGGGTTTTCTGAAGACCCGTGCAATTGTAGACATTCTGATCTGAATACATTTCTTCTCTTCATTTTTTGAACTGACTTGACTGTGGATTAATGTTGTCTTTACTCTGGTTTTAAGGGCTTAAGAGCAACTGCAGCAGTTTAGAGGGTATCGGATGTCATCGAGGTAAGTAACCACCACCATCATTAGATCTGACGTGTGTTCTATCTGCCCACTCTGCCTCAAATTGTAGGCTCCGTAAACTAAATTTAACTTGGACATGTTCTCCATCATGTTTATATAACATGTTTTGACCAGCTCAGCCTAGCAGGAAGCCAGAAGAGAAAACCGTAAATAGATTTAAAAAGCTTTTCGATTCAGTGCAAACAGTAATCCACATTCAGGGTTAAACCTTGAAATTCCAGAAAGACTTAAAGGTTTTATAAGATTTACCCACCCATTATGTTAACTTCTACCTTCTTTAGTAACTAACGTAATTGCTTTGAAAGACAATTCTTAAAATGACTGGTTTGGTTTGGTTTTGTGTTTAATCAAGGTTTTGCCAAAATACATAGCTTATTTCACTAGCTCTCAAATATTTGCTGCCTTTTGAGGATAATATCTTGAAAACTGTATTAGATGACAATAAGCCAGCCAGAATACTATCTTAGGTGGGTAAGATCTCTCTGGTGGAGCTAATTATATAGGACACTGTGTGGAGTAGCATTTAAAATCCAGAAAGTGAAAGAAAGTTAATTCGCTCAGTTGTGTCCAACTCTTTGCGACCCCATGGACTGTAGCCTAGCTGGCTCCTCCATCCATCCATGGGATTTTCCAGGCAAGAGTCCTGGAGTGGGTTGCCATTTCCTTCTCAGGGGATCTTCCTGGCCCAGGAATTGAACCTGGGTCTCCCTCATTGCAGGCAGACACTTTTACCATCTGAGCCACCAGGGAAGTCCAGAACCAGGGTGCAACGGCCTGGTTGGAATCCAGCTTCCCCACTGAAGGGAAGGGGAGGAGTGTGGTCGTGTGACTCCATCTCTCAGCCTGTTTTTTCCCTTGTGTGTAACAGGGGACCCTCCTAGGCATCTGTCAGAAGTAAATTAGTGAAGTCAGTGCTTCTCAACATTTGGTTCACAGTCTGGGGGCAGCATCGCCTGGGAACTTTTGGAAATGCAAACAGCCCCGCCCAGACCCACCACCTCGGAAGCCTGTCTCGGTGGTTCTGATGCACACAGGAGTGTGAGAACCACCAAGATAAGCCACATCAGAATAAGCACTCAGTAAATGTTAGCTATCATCATCCAGTCTATCAGCCTTCGCTTTTCTGTAGCATTTTATACTCCTGTCTACTCATTTCTTTGAAAACATCTACTTCTGACACGCCCTGGCTGTCACACCCTCCTGGCTTTTAGTCAGGCACAAGGTGACTCATCTGGACTCTGCTCCGCCCTCACCCTCCTCCCTCCTGGCCCCGGGGACCCCACTCCACCCTGCCCACCCTCCCCCGGTCCGCCCTCGTCTTTCCTCTGTGAGTCCTGCACAGACCAGCTCTCTCTGCTTTCCCAGAGCCCACGATGATGTGAGGAAGGGCACATGCCCTGGTGCCAAAGAACACAAGGACACTTGAGGGTTTCCTTTAGGTCCACAGGGGCCCCCCAACCTCTGGGATCTAAGGCCGGATGATCTGAGGTGGAGCTGATGTAACAAGAATAGAAATAAAGTGCACAATACATGTAATGCACTTGACTCATCCGCAGACCATGCCCTTTCCCCACCTTCCATGGAGGGATTGTCTTCCACGAAACTGGTCCCTGGTGCCGAAAAGGTTGGGGACCTCTGCTTGGGGGCACAATCTCCATCTTGTGGTTCACCCCGCCACACAGCTTCAGGAGGAACCGCTCACATCACTTTCCATGTCATCCTGCCGGTGTCATCCTAAAGGGAATTGTTAGGACAAACAGAGGGGAGAGATGATGAACTCATAGCACCAAGAACAGCATTTTTGAAGAAGTGGGGGCCCCCTTACTCCTGCAGCAGAAAGGAAAAGTCTCCTTTGGGACTTGGACACCACGTAGAAAGTCAAGAGGCAAGGTTATCCCAGGAGACTTCTGATGAAGAAGGCCTGGCATGATCCCAACAGAAGTCCTGTCCTCACTCAGCTCCAACAGATCAACTTAACTGACAGGAAAAAGAAGAGCAAGCTTCCTTCTCAGGAGTACAGTTCATAGAGGGCAGGGGAGATAGACAAACACAGCCTCAGCCAGGTGACCTCGGTCACCATCAACAGTGGTAAATCATTCTGACCACACATGCCCTTATTTTTACATGATGTGGTGGAAAGGGCATTTTATGTCTGTGGTCTTCCTCCCAAAATCCACAGCCCTGGTCTAGTCTTGAGAGAAATATCTGATGATCCCAGCAGTGAGACCGACCACAAAATGCCTGATCAGTGGTCTTCAGGGTGTCCAGGTCAGCAAAAATAAGGAATATCTGAGACACTGTCAGAGACCAAAAATCTACTAAGGCGCCATAAGGACTAAATATGATATGTCCTCTTCAGGGTCCTGGAACAGGAAAAAAAAAACAAAAACATTAAGAACAACTAAGGAATAGTTTATGTATAAAGTATGGGCTTTAGTAACAGTAAGTCAACATTCATTTATTAACTGTGACAAATGTACTGTACAAAGGTTAAGATTTTCATGATAGTGAAAACTAGGTGAGAGGCACATGGAACTTTTTTCAATATCTTCATCAGTTCAGTCACTCAGTCGTGTCCGACTCTTTGTGATCCCATGGACCGAATCACACCAGACCTGCCTGTCCGTCACCAACTCCTGGAGTTCACCCAAACTCCTGTCCATTGAGTCAGTGATGCCATCCAACCATCTCATCCTCTGTTGTCCCCTTCCCCCCCTGCCCTCAGTCTTTCCCAGCATCAGGGTCTTTTCAAATGAGTCAGCTCTTCGCATCAGGTGGCCAAAGTATTGGAGTTTCAGCCTCAAGATCAGTCCTTCCAATGAATACTCAGGACTGATTTCCTTTAGAATAGACTGGTTGGATCTCTTTGCAGTCCAAGGGACTCTCAAGAGTCTTCTCCAACACCACAGTTCAAAAGCATCATTTCTTCAGTGCTCAGCTTTCATTATAGTCCAACTCTCACATCCATAAGTGACCACTGGAAAAATCATAGCCTTTACTAGATGGACCTTTGTTGGCAAAGTAATGTCTCTGCTTTTCAATATGCTGTCTAGGTTGGTCATAACTTTCCTTTCAAGGGGTAAGTGTTTTTTAATTTTATGGTTGCAATCACCATCTGCAGTGATTTTGGAGCCCAAAAAAATAAAGTCAGCCACTGTCTCCACTGTTTCCCCATCTATTTGCCAAGAAGTGATGGGAGTGGATGCCATGATCTTAGTTTTCTGAATTTTGAGCTTTAAGTCAACTTTTCACTCTTCTTTTTCACTTTCATCAAGGAGCTCTTTAGTTCTTCTTCACTTCCTGCCATAAGGGTGATAGTTTTTCTTTAAATTGCAAATATTTCTAAGAGTTAACATTTGTTAAAAACAAAACAGTAAGACTTGAGAGGATTCAGCCACTATGGAGAGCAGTATGGAGGGTCCTTGAAGACCTAAAGATAGAGCTACTATGTGATCCTGCAATCCCACTCCTGGGCACATATCTGGAGAAACCATAATTGGAAAAGATACTTGCATCCCAGTGTTCATGGCAGCACTATTCACAATAGCAAGACTTGGAAGCAACCTAAATGTCCATCAACAGACGAATGGATAAAGAAGATATGGTACACATGTACAATGGAATACAACTCAGCCACAAAAAAGAAGGAAATAATGCCACCTGCAGCAACATGGATGGACCTGAAGATGATCATACTATATGAAGTCAGAAAGAGAAAGACCAATACCGTATGAGATCACTTACATGTGGAATCTGAAAAAAAAAAAATGATATAAATGAACCTATTTACAAAACAGAAATAGACTCAGATGTGGAAAAACAAATATGCAATTAACAAAGGGAAGGGGGGTGAACCTCCCAACATGTTTGGGAAATGTGGGCTCCCCAGGCACAGGGGACTTCCCTATGACATCGTGATAGTTCCAATCACCTTTGCCACTGATGGTGTAATGGTAAGGATGGTACTCATTCTGGTCAGTGATATGAGAAAAGTGGATTGGAGAGTTGTTTGCTCACATTGTCTAATGGGGACAGGGTTTCAGTTTTGCAAGATGAAGAATGTCCTGGGGACTGGCTGCACAACACTGTAAATATCCTTAGTGTTACTGTACACTGAAGATGGTTAAGATGGTAAATTTTATACTGTGTGTTTTACCACAATTAGTCCTTTAAAATATATATATTGAGGGAGTCCCCTTGGTGTTCCAGTGGTTACGAATCCACACTTTCAGTGCAGAGGGGCTGGTTCCATCCCTGATCAGGGAACGAGATACCACATGCCACAGAGCATGGCTGAAAAAATTTTTTTAATTAAAATATGTATATAGAGAGAGTCTTCCAATATATAAACACAGTGTATCTATTTGTTCAGGTAGTCTTTCATTTCTCACAGCAATGTTTTGTAGTTTTCAATGACCACATCTTACAATATTTTGTTGCATTTATTGCTAGGCACTTCATGTTTTTGACATCACTGTAAATGGGATCATTTAAAGACAGTTTTACTACTTTTTCTTAATTTGTATTTCTTCCTTCCTTCCTTTTTCTCTTCCCTCCTTACTTTTCTCCCTTCCTTCCTTCCTTTTTTGATGATGTTGAGCTCAGATGGAGAGACAGACATCCTTGCTGTGTTCCTAGTCTTTGAGAGAAAATGTTCAGTCTTTCTCCATGAAGTATGTTGCTAACTCTAGGGTTTTCATAGATGAGCAGACTGAGAAAGTTCCCCTATATTCCTAGTTTGTTTAGAGTATTTCTTATTAGTGGGTGTTAGATTTTGTCGAATCCTTTTCCTTGCATGTACTGAGATTACCTCGTGTGTTATTATCGTTCAGTCATTCAGTTGCGTCCAACTCTTTGCTACCCCATGGACTGTAGCCAGGCTTCCCTGTCCTTCACTATCTCCCGGAGTTTGCTCAAGCTCATGTCCATTGAGTCAGTAATGCCACTCAACCATCTCTCACCCCTTCTCCTGTCCTCAATCTTTCCCAGCATCAGAGTCTTTTCCAATGAGTCAGCTGTTCCATCAGGTGGCTGAAGTACTGGAGCTTCAGCTTCAGCATCAGTCCTTCCAATGAATATTCAGGGTTGATTTCCTTTAGGATTATCTGGTGGTCATGTGTATTCTGTTAATATGGTGAAGTATCTTGATAACTATTATATGTTAAGCCATCCTCAGAGCCCCAGCATGAAACCCACTTGAATTTGATGCCCTATCCTCTTCATATCTTAATGGATTTGATTGGCCAACACGTGCTAAGGATTTCTTCCTCTATGTTCACAAAATATATTTTCAAATGGCTTCCCTTTCTTGCAATGTCATTTTCTAGATTTGGTATCTGGGCAATATATTATGAAATTAAGAAGTGTTCACTTCTCTGTTTTCTGTAAGATTGATAGAAAGAATCGGGGCAGAATCCAGCCATCCAAAATTATCTGAGCCTGAAATTTTCTTTATCGAGACTTAACCTCAGATTAAAATATTTAATAAGTCTGTACATATTTCCTATTGCCTCTTGAATCATATTGGTTTGTGTCTTTCAAGTAATTTGTCCATTTAATCTAAGGTGCTAAATTCATTGTTATAAAATTGTTCATAATATCTCATTATTCTTTCAGTATATGTATGATGTATATGATGACCCACTCTTATTCCTGGTATTTGTGATTTGTGTCTTTTTTTCTTAACCAATCTAACAATCTCAGAAAACAGCTTTTGCTTGTGCTGATTTTCTCTATTGTTTGGTTGATTCCTAATGTATTACTATGTGATCTGCCCTTGTTTTTCCCTTTCTTCTACTTTGGGCTTCATTTGCTCTTTTCTAGCCTATATAATGCCTCTAAATACTATTTAAACAGTCTTCTGCATTTACTTATACATTTTTCATTTCTGATGTTTTTCTCTCCTTTTAAGATTCAAGTTACTAGCATGATTTTAACTTCATCCTAAGGAATTTCTTTTAACATTTCTTACAATATAAGCTGGGGAAATGTCTTTCAAGATCGTTTGTCTGAAAATGATTTTCTTGCCTTTATTTTTGAAGAATATTTTCACTTGTCATAAACTTCTGTGTTCCCACTTTTCTTTCATCAATTTAAAGATGTCTTTCCATTGTTTTCTGGCTTTTACTGGCTCTGAGAAGGATGGGACATTTCTAATTTTATTCTTATGTACATAACGTCTTCCCCCCTTTGGGCTGCATTTAAAATTTCCTCTTCATCCTTAGCTAGCTAGCTATGCTGTGCTCAGTCATGTCCGACTCTTTGCAACCCCACAGACTGTAGCCTGCCAGGTTCCTCTGTCCATGGGATTTCCCAGGCAAGAACTCTAGAGTGGGTTGCCATGCCCTCCTCCAGGGGATCTTCATGACCCAGGGATTGAACCCACGTCTCCTGTGTCTCCTGCACTGGCAGGCAGATTCTTTACCACTCACCCGCTTCATCCTTGGTTTTCAGTAATTTGAGTGTGATATTCCTTAGCATTTTTTTCCATGTTTTTTTCTGCTTAGTATTTATTGAACTTCTTGGATTATAGGTTTATAGTTTTCATAAATTCTGAAAAATTGTGACCATTATTTAAAAAATTTTTTTCTGCCCTTTCCCCCTCAAATGACATGTTAACTCATTATATATTTTCCTACATGGCACTAAAGCACTGTTCATTTTTGCTCAGCACTTTTTTTCCTCTCTGTGCTTCAGTTTGGAGTTTCTATTGCTGCATCTTTGATTTCACTAACTTTTTCCCTCTGCAGTGTTAAATCTGCTATTAATCCCTTCAAGTGAGTTTTCTCTTTCCAGGTATTGCATTTTTTAACTCTAGAAGTTATACGATATGCATCCTTCTGATTAAGTCCTTGCAGGTCTAACCCATGGGAGATGGTAGGTCTCACACTGATGGTTTCCCCTTCCTCTGGAAGCTTGCTCTGTGCTCTCCGTGGTCCAGCATCTTCAAGCCATTGTTTCAAAAAGCTTGTATCCTTTTCTTTCTCTTTCTTTTCTTTTTTAAAAAATATTTATTTATTTGGCTGTATAGGGTCATAGTTGCAGCATGTGGAATCTAGTTCCCTGACCAGGGATTGAACCCGGGTCCCCTCCATTAGGAGTGCAGAGTCTTAGCCACTGGACCACTAGGGAAGTCCTTGTCCCCTTTTCTAGTTCTCCATGGCAGGAGGAAGAAGAACAACGTGAAGAAGAACTAAAGAGCCTCTTGATGAAAGGGAAAGACAAGAGTGAAAAAGCTGGCTTAAAGCTCAACATTCAGAAAACTAAGATCATGGCATCTAGTCCCATCACTTCATGGCAAATAGATGGGGAAATGATGGAAACAGTGACAGACTTAATTTTCTTGGGCTCCAAAATCACCACAGATGGTGACTGAAGCCATGAAACTAAAAGACGCTTGCTCCTTGCAAGAAAAGCTATGACCATCCTAGACAGCATACTAAAAACCAGAGACATTACTTTGCCAACAAAGGTCTGTCTAGTCAAAGCTATGGTTTTTCCAGCAATCATGTACGGATATGAGAGTTGGACTCTAAAGAAAGCTGAGTGCCAAAGAATTGATACTTTTGAACTGTGGTGTTGGAGAAGACTCTTGAGAGTCCCTTGGACAGCAAGGAGATCAAACCAATCCACCCTAAAGGAAATCAGTCCTGTATATTCATTGGAAGGACTGATGCTGAAGCTGAAGCTCCAATACTTTGGCCACCTGATGCGAAGAACTGACTCACTGGAAAAGACCCTGATGCTGGGAAAGATTGAAGGCAGGAGGAGGTGACAACAGAGGATGAGATGGTTGGATGGCATCACTGACTCAATGGACATGAGTTTGAGCAAACTCTGGGAGTTGGTGATGGACAGGGATCCCTGTCACGCTACCGTCCACGAGGTCGCAAAGAGTCGGACACAGCTCAGTGACTAAACTGAACTGAACTGATGGCAGGAGGGCAAGTCAGTGATGACAATGGCAACATGATTGAAAGTGGAAGTTGTTCATAAGGTTTTGACACACTACCTATATCACTTTCTCCCCTTTACTCTCTGTTTTCTTAGTTTTTCCTACTAGCTCTTAAGTTCTGTAAGGTCTGGGGATTCAGTCTGTTTCCTTGCTGGTACTTCTCCATTACTTAAACTATGCCATAAATATCACTCACAATATTGAATCAATTTTTTTTTCCTGCAATTTAAAGTACTTTAGCCAAGAAAGAATGGTACTGTATTTGTCCCAGTAAATTCCAGCTTTGACCTGGCATATCAATGTTCACAATTATGAGTCCACATTCAGAGGTGTTTACATAATATTACATCAGTCAGCATGTGCTGCTGCTGCTGCTAAGTCGCTTCAGGTGTGAGACCTCACTAATTAGCAAAATGTATGTGAAAAATGGGCCCTTGCTGGTGAAATCAAAGGCTTTCAGAAAGTGGGGATGGGCTAGGGTATTTCAGAGGCATTCCTCACCCTCATAAGATATAAGAATTCAGTGAGCCTGTAGATTGAACTTAGTGATGGTATGAGGCTTAATCTTTAAACAATCTTGTCTCCAGCCATTTCTAGGCAAACATGCTTGCCTGACAGTGACTATGGAATGATGTCATGCATTTTATGCAAAGCACTAATCAGAGCACCCAGATGTACAGGGAGCTGGAATTTCATCTAGAGAACCAGTTTTATGTCTACTTCCTAAACAGTACGGGCTGTGCTCATGGAAGGGGGTGGAAACTGAAGGGGCTTCACATCCAGCCAGACCCGGGATCCACATTACTGCCTGTACCACAGGAAAGTGAGATAGAGGTGAAAATCGTACTTCATGGATACAGGAAAAACGTCTTCTAAGATGAAAGGGCCATCCACAACTTCCTGTGATATCCCCCACACAGGACACTGCTAGGCTTCTGCATTTCGGTTAAAATCTGAACCCCAACTTCTCCCAGGCCGAGCCTTCACCTCCAAGCTTTTCACCAACTCTTCATTTGCTCACAAGTATGTAGTGCTCATTTCTCTCTGTCACCAGGTACAAGCTTCTTTCAGGTCAGGGCTATGTTTTATATCCTCTGGGTCTAAGACAACATTTTGCTCTTATTAAAAAACATTAATAAGTATTTTTAAACTATCTTTCTGGTCACCTTGAAAGCCAAGATGAAAGTCATTTCCTAAATGTTTAAGAGGCCAAGAAAGATTCTTACCACTCTAAGATCAAGGACTAGTTCCTGTTGGCAAGTATTCCCTTCCCCAGGTACAGCATACAGCATCTTGCAATAAACCTACCAGGAGAGAAAAGTAGGTCTCTAACTTCAAAGCTTTTCAGAGTGAGTCTTTTACAATTCCTATGGCAGATGCCGTCAGAGCAGCCTGTCCAATTGTAGCTTCCAGCAGGAAAACTCCTTGGAGAATTTCTCTGCATCTCACTCACAAACTTCAACAACTGCCTTAAGTAGCTCTCTGCTTGGGAAAGTTCATCATAAAGAAATCTGGATTCTCTGGCCTGTAGCAGGATGTTTCTATTTCATCCTTAAGGTAACTCAGAGGGGCTGAATGTAATCTACAAAGCTCTACTGTCTAGGTTAAAATTCCTCAGAGAGCTCCCCTTTCCCTTCCACATTTCATGGTAATTAAGACACTGGGCTGTGTTACTGCTTACGAGCAAAGATCTGAATTTCAGAAGTAGGAAATTTGGCCTTGAAGAAGACAGTATTATCTTCACAATCTTCCTATTGTGATTAAGCAAACACATTAGATTAAGCAAACACAATTCTGAGTAACACCCAATCTGTCTTTTTTTTTTTTTTTTGGACAATGGAAATAGGACTAGTGTAATTTTGAGGTGGAATTGAGATATATCAATAAAAAATAAATTTGTCAAATAATACTAAAGAATTTATAGGACTTCCCTGGTGGTCCAGTGGTTAAGAAGCCACCTTGCAATTCAGGGGAAATCAGTTTGATCCCTGGTCCGTGAAGATCCCACAAGGCCGCTGAGCAGCTAAGCCTGTGTTTCACAACTATTGAGCCAGTACTCTGGAGCCCACAAGCCGCAACTACTGAAGTCCATGCTCCTAGAGTCTGTGCTCCACGAGAGAAGCCACTGCAATGAGAAGCTTGCACAGGGCAACTAGAGACTAGAGTAGCCGCTGCTCACCACAGCTAGCGAAAACCTGTGTCCAGCAATAAAGACCCAGTGTAGCCAAAAATAATAAACAAATTTTTTTTAATTATATAGGAAAAATGGAGATAGCATAATACATAAGACATAGCTTGGAAAAGAGAGTACATGCTAGTCCACTCATCAAGTGAGAAATAGAATCAAGGGGCTCAAATTTGAGAAGCAGGTCATTTCTGTAGAAATTAGTCATTTATTCATTTAGCCACTATTTACTGGCCATCTGCTATGCCGTATCCCCTGTAAGATGCTGAGAATTACTTCCAGTTACTAAAAGACATTGACCCAGTCCCTGAAGGATAATTCAGGCCTCCCAATAGTAATCATGCTTTAAAGTTTCTCTGTTTCAATTGAATGTGTACATAGTCATGTCTTAGTGGGAATCTAGGTCAACTCTTCCTCTCCCAATAGTGTTCCTGTTTTACAGCTCATCTGTTTCAGCTGAAATGCTTGACTGGCTCCAGTAAAGCCGATCAGAAGAAAGTAGAGACAGGCCATCAGCAGATGATGACAATAAAAAGTCCTTTCTGTTAACTGCTCCCCCAACCCCCAGGTTAACTATCCCACATTTTATGACTGTTAAAAACTTGAAAGGCCAGCTTACATAACTGTGAGCTTGAAATAACCTCAGTTACAATGAAAAGAAAGTCTTGAGTTGGGTCAAATGCTCCAGGGGTTTATATCCCAGAGCAGCAAAGGAATATTTTCTCTGCCGTCTGCTTCACCAAAGACGACAGCGGGACTGCGCAGAGCAGCATTTGTTAACAGGAGTAAGCTGATACTGTTGAGAGGGTCCAGAGCCCGGCACCCAGATGATCAAAGGAGCTGCTTGTGCATTAAGATCAAAAGCCCTGGCAGAGTATAGACTGGCCGAGTAGTGGTGGGGGGAATGGACGCTGCCTGGGTGCGCGATAAGAGCTCTACAAATATTCAAAAGGTGTTAACACCCCAGAAGGCAAGTCCTCATTTTGCTTCCTTGGGGATGACATAATGTGAGAAATAGTAAAGGTAAAACTGAAGCAAGAACAAAGTACCCAGGATATCTGGAAAGATTTCCTACAAATAATGATTGAAGTTTTTTGCAAAATGTCCAGCATTTGATCCATGATGCCCATAGCAGAAACGAACTGCACAAAATTTCCCTTCCTTTCAAATGTTGTCTTTCTTACCTTGTGACCCACCATTTAAGACTTACTAATCCACCTTCCACCTGTTGCCAAAATTCTTTCATGTCCTTAAAGGTCCCATCAGTGACATTGCACGTACTTTTTGATCAAATACGATTTATGTAGCCACGTCATATCGACATCTACAAATAGGAAGCCTTTGGATGGTGGCCATCACTGATGTAATCCCTAGGGTTTTAGGAACCAGAAACAAGCTTGAGAGGACTGCTCTCATCAGAGAGGCTGGGGGACTTCTCTAAAGTGTACCAGTCTCATGACTGAGAAGAGAAAAAACCAGGTCTCGCCAACATGGGGCCGAATCCTAGTCTACAGCAGTTTTGTTGTTGTTACTGTTTAGTCACTGAGTCATGTCTGACACTTTTGTGACCACCCCCCTGTAGCAACCCCATAGACTGCAGCCTGCCAGGCTCCTCTGCCCATGGGATTTTCCAGGCAGTAGTACTGGAGTGGATTGCCATTTCCTTCTCCAGGGAATCTTCCCAACCCAGGGCTCAAACCCGGGTCTCCCACATTGTAGACAGAGGCTTTACCCTCTGAGCCACCAGGGAAGTCGACTTCCCTTCCTTCCCCTGTAGCCCACCAGGCTCCTCTGTCCATAGGATTTCCCAGGCAGGAATGCTGGAGTGGGTTGCTATTTCCTTCTCCGAGGGATCTTCCCAACCCAGGAATTGAACCCACATCTCCTGCATTGGCAGTTGGATTCTTTAACCCTGAGCCACCTGAGGAAGCCCAGGAAAGAGTGGAAGCCCACAATAGTGGAAATACAAATGATCAATAAATATGTGAAACATTGCCTAACTTAATTTGTAATTAATACAAAATGCAAAATAAGACAATGAGATAATACTTTTCACCTATCTAGTTGACAAAAAGTGGAAAATACTGATAAATTTCAGTGTGAAGCAAAGGTGAAGGCTGGAGTAAAGAGGTCATGTTCATATGCTGCTAGTGATAATGCTAAACGATCCAACATTTTTGGAGGGTACAGCAGTGATACCCTAAGACGCTGACTGCATATCACCTGATCTAACAATGTTCTAGGAATCTTTCCTAATGAAATATTAGCATGTGTTGGCAAAGATATTAACTATGGTACCATTTACAATAACAGAATAATTGGGAATAACTTAATATCCACTAATAAGGAAACACCATGCAAGCATCCTGATACATTTAGTGTACAAAAGGTAAGTTTTAAAACAATAGAGGGAAGGATAGCATAACCACATTTTGTTTTAAAAAAATATGTATGTGTGTACATGGTGTGTGCACAGTGTGGTGTGTGTGTGCAGCATGTGTGCTGTAGGCACGCTATGGTGTGTGTGCACAGTGTGTGTGCACAGTGTGGTGTGTGTGTGCAGTGCATGTGGTGTAGGCATGCTATGGTGTGTGTGCACAGTGTGGTGTGTGTCTACAGCGTGTGTGGTGTGTACACTGTGTGGTGTGTGCACAGTATGGCAGATGTCTGCATGCAGTGCGTGTGGTGTAGGCACTCTAAGGTGTGTGCACAGTGTGGTGTGTGTGTGTAGCGTGTGTGGGGTAGGCACGCTATGGTGTATTGTGCACAGTGTGTGTGCACAGTGTGGTGTGTGTCTGCAGCATGTGTGGTGTGTACACTGTACGGTGTGTGCACAGCATGGCAGATGTCTGTTTGCAGTGCGTGTGGTGTAGGCATGGTATGGTGTTGCACGTGGTGTGTGTGCATGATGTATGTGTGCGGTGTGTGAACCTGCACAGACGCACACTTGGAAGGGCTCCCACTGCAGGGCTGGCAGAGTCAGCCTGTGTAATGGGATTAGCATCGAAAGAAAGAAAGAGAGGAAGGAGCTCCTTTCCACTGGACACATTCAGTGTCTTTTGAATCTTTATTATAGATTCCTGTACTGATGTTCTGATCTCTGAGTCATGTTTCTCTTTTCCTGCTAGACCTTTCAAGAGGAAATGGTGTAATTTCTATTCGAATTCCAGCACAAGGGACCTTTTTCTCAGGAACCTTGTTTGAGGACAGTGTCTTGTTTTGCAATCCCCCCTACCAGTGTCAGAGACGTTCCCAATGAAGGGACTGATTGTCAGAGACATTTGTTCCCTAAAGCTTTGCTCGTAGATGTGATTATGAGATAAAGCAGGGCCCAGGATTTCCTGTATTAAATATCACACTGAAGTAGCACTTCAGATCCCGACCAGAAGGTTAAACAAATAGGAGAGGAAGAACAACCTCATCAGAAACCTGCTTGCTAGATGGCTTCTCCTTTCAAGCTTTGCCAGTAATGAAAAGCTTGAACGAAATTAGTAAATTTAGGTATATTAAAAATATTTCTTCTAATTGAGTCCTAATACCTACTTTACCTATTATAGAAAAATGAAACGAAAACACACGAATAGGTCAAAAAATTTTGTTTATATATGACAAAAACATTAGTCTTTTTTTTGTCACGAACTTTAAATTGTAAAAATTGTCCTTCTGTGTATTCGGAGGACACCCGTAAAGATATCAGGTTCTTCGGGGTCATTAAATGTCTCCGATAATTGTGAATCCAACCGTCCTGAGGGATGAACACTTTTGATTTCGTCCCAAAATCTTTCTGTAAATTAATTGTCTTTTTATCACTTTATGACACTAGAACATTTTCTTGTGTCGTAACCTCAATATATGAGGACTCTGACTAAAATCGTTACACTGACACCTTCCGACTATATAGAAAAGTCAGGGAACCAGAGGACCGGGCACTTGACTCCCTCAACTAATACTTGGATCGTCTCCTGTTCCGACTTCCCTCCATCAATTGGTCCTTTACAACGATTATCGAGACGTCTTGCGTGTACCTTTGCCTCTCAAGGCGGCACAGGGGTCGGAGAGCCTCTGGCGTTTCCTCGATAGTCTACTAGTTCCGTAGACTCCTCGTGACCTGTGAGACGGAGACTAGTGTCTGAGAACAGGACCACCGCAGGGCCCATATGACCCGGGGTCCCAGGAAGTGAAGACTGGAAATTCGTAAACCTGAAGAGGTAGAAAGTGACCGACTCCAGAAACGATAAGTAGTACGGTACACGTAGGGAGGTCTGGTGTGGGAATCAGAATCGTGTATTTCAAGACACTGAAGATCGTAGAGGTTCGAACACGGGAGAGAGATCCTTCGGACATGATGAGGTTCTACCGTCTGAATGTTGTGTTTCGATGGGGGTTGGGGGTTGTGTGTCTGGTGGAGATGACACGAGGGTCCTAAGGAGGAACAGAGGCGACACTGAGAACGGGAGGTGGTATGGGAACTGACCGCTTCCTGATCTGTAAGAAGCGACTGCCACCCGTAAGACAGGGAGATCATCCCTCCTGAGTGAGACAGATCGACAGGGTCACACACTTTTAGGGAAATATTGACTGAAATTTATACACAATATATACACTTTCACTTCTTATTTTGAAAGAACCTTGTTAGTCTTATGCATTCATCTAGAGTGGTGAATCCTTAACCTCTAACATGAAGGAAGCATCCCCCTGAAAACTGTCATAATACGCTTTGGATTTTTTGAAGGTATGATGCTAAAATATCACAGTTGTTCAGTCGATAACAGTTGTGTCTGACTCCTTAGGACCCGATGGACTGCAGCAAGCCAGGCTCCTCTGTCCTCCACTATACCTGAGTTTGCTCAAATTCATGTCCATTGAGTCAGTGATCCTGTTAGCCATCTCATCCTCTGTCTGCCCCTTCTCCTCCTATCCTCAGTCTTTCCCAGCATCAGGATTTTTTCCCAATGAATCAGCTCCTCACATCAGGTAGCCAAAATATTGGAGCTAAGGAATGGCAAGCCACTCCAGTATTCTTGCCATGATAACCCCATGAACAGTATGAAACTACCACAGTGGCAATTTTTAAAAATCCAAGTTGTCCATATTCAAAGCTATAAAACATGTTGTTTGCCAAAATACAAAAATATCTTGACTTCAACATGAGAAACGCTTAGAAAAAGCAGAATACAGTGTGCTTTTTTCTTCCAAAGACATTTTTTTTCTCATCTGATACAGTCAGAAATGACTCTTTTTTTTTTTTTGGCAACACATTAAATAGCTGGAACTTAAGATGTGCTCCATACTTACTACATGCCAGTACTATTCTAAGGTGGACAAAAACTCTAGGGAGTTTTATTGCCCCACGTTTTAAAGATAAGGAATCTGAAGTTTAAAGTGACTTATTGACACTCAGAATTTCATGTGGAAATACTGGAATTCAAGCCAGCACACCCTGGCATGAGCAACCATTCACTTAAGCAATGTGGCTCCAGTTAACACATTAGAAGGTGAAAAGTTGACTAGAACAGTTTCTTTTTGAAAAATTCCTTATATCTTCTTCCAACAATGTATGCATCTCTTACTTGTATGGGTTTGATCCCTGGGTCGGTAAGACACCCTGGAAAAGGAAATGGCAACCCACGCCAGTATTCTTGCCTGAAAAATCCCATGGACAGAGTCTGGCAGGCTACAGATCATGGGGTCGCAAGGAGTCAGACACAACTTGGCAACTAAGAATGCACACACACACAATGATCTATGAAGCTGTAAAACAGAGACTAAACTCTGAGGCTTATACAACCTATAGGCTATGATCTTAAATAAAGTTAGGAAAGATCTACAATGTAGTCATTTTTCACAAATTAAAAATAGCAACTGCATAGTGTATGCTTTATTAGAAGGTAAGTTTATATCTGGGCTTCCCTGATGGCTCAGCTGGTAAAGAATCCACCTGCAATGCAAGGGACCCTGGTTCAACTCCTGTGTTGGGAAGATCTGCTGGAGAAGGGATAGGCTACCCACTCCAGTATTCTTGGGCTTCCCTTGTGGCTCAGCTGGTCGAGAATCTGCCTGCAATGTGGGAGATCTGGGTTCGATCCCTGGGTTGGGAAGATCCCCTGGACAAGCAAAAGGCTACCCACTCGAGTATTCTGGCCTAGAGAATTCCATGGATTGTATAGGCCATGGGGTCGCAAAGAGTCAGACATAGCTGAGGGACTTACATTTTATATCTAGGGAATAAAGAATACCAATTTTACACAAACTTTCATAGAAAATGGAAGAGGATGAAATACTTTCCAACCCATTTTATGAGGCTGGCATTACCAAACAAAGACATTACAAGAAAAGAAAATGAGCGATCACTATCTTTCATGAACATAAATGCAAAAAAAAAAAAAAAAAACCAAAAAACCTGAATCCAGCAAAATATTAAAAAGCTCAGACAGCACAGCCAAGTCCTACAAATGCAAGACTGACCTCACCCAACATTTAAAAATCAATCAGTGTAATTCACCATATAAACTGAAGAAAAACCATGCAGTCATCTCAATAGATGCACAGAAAGTGTGTCACAAAAGTAGCCATCCATTTATGATTAAAAAAAAAATACATTAGAAAATTAAGGATAGAGGAGGCTTTCCTCAACCTGATGCAAAACAAAAGCCAGGACAAAAATCCTGACAGCTGCCATTGAACTTATTGCTGAAAGATGGATGGTTTCTCCTTGATACTAGGACAAAAGCAAGGATGTCTTCTCTCCCCGCTCCAATTCAACACCCTAACGGAAACCCTAGTAATGCAGGAAGGCAAGAAAAAGTGTGTAAGCACAAATGGTTATCCATTTACTCTGCCATTTTACTTTGCAATTCAGTTTTATTTTGCAGAACTACTCTATTACACTTCTTTTTAAAAATAAATTCTATCTTTTCCTGATTTTATACAGCATTATCATTATTCTGTGTGTTTTATGCCACCAACATTATGCTAGGTGCTTTTTCAATTTCATTAAATAGTTTGGCTTTAGATCAGCCTTTCTTAAAGTAGACTTTTACTTTTCTTTATCTGAAATCATACTTCCTGATGAAGCGAAAACCTCTCTCTCTCTGTGGTAGTATTCCGAAGACATTCCTTACTGAATCTTTCTGTATGTTCTCAACATTCCATTAGCAATCTAATTTCTGCATGTATCATGTCCAGCTTTCAACAAAAGATCATAAGGGCTGTCAAAACGCAAGATAATGCACAGTCTCAAGAGACAGAGCAAGCTTCAGAACTAGACTCAGACATGATGCAGTTTTTAGAATTATCACATCCTGCTCCTGCTGCTGCTGCTGAGTTGCTTCAGTCTTGTCCGACTCTGTGCGACCGCATAGACGGCAGCCCACCAGGCTCCCCTGTCCCTGGGAGTCTCCAGGCAAGAACACTGGCGTGGGTTGCCATTTCCTTCTCCAATGCATGAAAGTGAAAAGTCAAAGTGAAGTCACTTAGTCGTGTCCGACTCTTTGCGACCCCATGGACTGCAGCCTACCAGGCTCGTCTGTCCATGGGATTCTCCAGGCAAGAGTACTGGAGTGGGGTGCCATCACCTTCTCCAAGAATTATCACATAGGAAATTTAAACTAACTGTGATTAATATGGGCTTCCCAGGTGGTGCTACTGGTAAAGATCTCACCTGCCAATGCAGGAGATGTAAGAGACATAGGTTCGATCAATGGATTGGGAAGACCCCTGGAGAAAGGCACAGCAACCTACTCCAATATTCTTGCCTAGAGAATTCCATGAACAGAGAAGCCTGGTGGGCTACAGTCCATAGCGTAGCAAAGAATTGTACACGACTGAAGTGACTCAACACGTGATTAATATATTAAGGACTCTGACGGAAAAAGGAGATGAGAACAGATGTAAGCAGAGAGATGGAAACTCTAAAAGAGAAAAGGACTTTCCTGGTGGTTCAGTGGTTAAGAATCCATCTTGCAATGCAGGGGATGTGGTTCAATCCCTGGTTGGGGAACTAGGATTCCACATGCTGCAGAGCAACTAAGCCCATGGGCCACACTACTGAAGCCTGCACACCAGATCTAGAGAGTCCATGCCCTGCAACAAAAGGCCCCACATGATGCAGTGAAGACCCCATTTGCTGCAACTAAGACCCCACGAAAGCCAAACAAATAAATATCTTAAAAATAAAACCGAAATGCTAAAAACAAAAAACTTTGTAACCAAAATGAAGAATGTCTTCAGGAGACTCCTCAGTACACAGGACACAGTGAAGGAAACAATCAATGGACTTGAAGAAATATCAGTAGAAACTTCCAAGTGAAAATGCAAAGTAAAAAATGGAGAAAATCTTGTGGGATAATTACAAAAGGCATAACTCACTAGTGATGAGAATGTCAGCAGAAGAAAGAAAGAAAGGAACAGGAGAAATATTTTAAATAAATAATAACCACTGAGAATTGTCCAAAATTAATGACAAACACCAAACCATAGATCCAGAAAACTCAGAATCTACCAGTCAGGAAGTGAAGTGAAGTCACTCAGTCGTGTCCGACTCTTTGTGACCCCATGGACTACATGTAGCCTACAAGGCTCCTCTGTCCATGGAATTTTCCAGGCAAGAGTACTGGAGTGTGTTGCCATTTCCTTCTCCAGGGGATCTTTCCGACCTAGGAATCAAACCCAGGTCTCCTGCATTGCAGACAGACGTTTTACCATCTGAGCCACCAGGGAGCCCCATTTCAGGATAAACACACAAAAAATATATGTGTAGCCATATCTTATTTAAACCATAGAAAACAAAAGACAAACTCTTGAAAGACATTTAAAAACAAAAATCAAAGCAAAAACACTTTCCTTATCAAGAAACAAGGATAAGAATTGCATCAGATTCTTGATAAGAAACTATGAAAGCAAAAGGAGAGTGGGGTGAAATATTTAAAATGTTGAAAGGAAAAGGAAAAATATCATCAAAAAACTCTTCAGAGAAAAAGAAAGTTTCCAGGTGGCATTAGTGATAAAGAATCTGCCTGCCAATGCAGGAGACTGTGGGTTAGATACCTGGCTTGGGGAGATCCACTGGAGAAGGAAATGGCTACCCACTCCAGTGTTCTTGCCTGGAGAATGCCTGGATAGAAAAGCCTTGAGGGCTACAGCCCATGGGGTTGCAAAGAGTCAGACATGACTTAAGTGACTTAGCATGCTCACACGCAGTACATGTGAGCTTGCAATACACATTTACAATTTCTGAGTCAACAGATTGAGAAGGAAGAAATTAAATTTTTTTTCTGTTCACAGATGTCATGATTATTTACTTATAGACAATCCCAAAGAACTGACCCAAATAAATGATGGAAAAATTCCTGGAACAAATAAGTGATAAGAGCAAGGTTGCAGGATATAATACACAAAAATCAATTGTGTTCCTATATACAACCACTGAACAACTGAACCTTGAAATTATAAACACAATGTCATTTATCTTAACAACCTACCCCCCAAAACTAAAATATTTAGATATAAAATATTTCAAATGTATTATATATACGAGGAAAAGTACAAAACTCTGATTAAAGAATTCAAAGAAGATCTAAATGAATGGAGAGGTATTCTAAGTCCTTGAATAGGGAGATCCACTGTTAAGATGTCAGCCTTTCCCAGTGTGATCTAAAGGTTCAGTGGACTCTCAATCAGAATTCTATGTATGACACAGGACATTGCATTTGTCAAAATCTATACAACTCCTTTGTACAATCCTGTAATGGCAGTGAAACTATTCCGTCTGAAACAGCATTTGTTAAAATCTGTAAGAACTGTACAACACAATGAGTGACCTTCAGTGTGAGGTAGGGACTTCAGGTCTTCCTTGGTGGTCCAGTGGTTGAGAATCTGCCTTGCAATGTGGGGGACACTGGTTCAATCCCTGCTCGGGGAAGATCCCACGTGGCACAGAGCAGCTGAGCCCGTGTGCCACAACCACTGAGCCCATGTGGTGCCACTACTGAAGTCCACACTCCCAGAGCCTGCACTCTTCAACCAGAGAAGCCACCGCAGTGAGAAAACCCACACACGGCAACAAGGAGTAGCCCCCGCTCGCCGCAACTAGAGAAAGCCCATGTGCAGCAATGAAGACCCACCACAGCCAACAAATAAACAAATCTCAAATAATAATAATAATGTATCAATACTGGTCCAGCCCCATGACACAGCCAGGTGACAGAGACAGGACGTGGGGAGGAGAAGGAGATATGCCATCTTCACAGGACGTGGCTCTAGAGATCAGAAATAAGAGTTCAACTCAGTATTGTTCAACCGGATCATAACAGAGCGGGGGCTGACATATTTCTTATTGTCATAGCGTATGACTTAATTTCTCAAATCTAAGGTTCCCAGAGGAAAGCAAGGAAAGCTGTGCAGGGGGTCCCCTTCCTGGAGCCCTGCAGAAGCAACCATGGCGTGGCCACGTCTCCATATTGCAGGAGCCTCTGTGGGCACAGCCCTTGTGGGTTGGGTCAGGAGGTCAAGCCTTGTTCCAGGTGGCCTTCAGCCACACTCTTCTCCTGTTGGCATAGGTGGTCCTAACCTCGCTTCCTGTCGTCTCACATGTTGGGAGCTCTTGGCTACAAGAGAAACAACTCAAAATAATTCTCAGCCACTGGGTGAATAAACTCCTCCTTTGGAAATGAAATCACATTGCTAGGCTTCTCTGATGGCTCAGTGGTAAAGAATCCACCGGCAATGTGGGAGACCTGGGTTCGGTCCCTGGGTCGGGAAGATCTCCTGGAGGAGGGCATGGCAACCCACTCCAGTATTCTTGCCTGGAGAATCCCATGGACAGAGGAGCCTGGTGGGTTACAGTCCATGGAGTTGCAAAGAATCAGACACAACTGGGTGTGTGCAGATCATTGCGTCATCATCATCACATTTCTAGATGTACTCTGAACTACAGATCTTCCTTGGTGAGGTGCGTGTAAACGGAGGATCACTTGAGCGGTTTTCACTGAAGTCCCTGCTTTCAAATGCATACTGCCAGGTTCCAGTGGAAGTGTCAGAATCCCGACTTGGCCCCTCAACTAATTTCCACTGCTGTTGAATTCTATCAATACATTAGGATTTTACATGCTTATCCAAAGAGCCTCACAGAGCATCTGTGTGTGTCTATGTATGGTCAGTTGCTCAGTCACGTCCGACTCTTTGCAACCCCATGGACTGTAGCCCTCCAGGCTCCTTTGTCCGTGGAATTTCCCAGGCAAGAATACTGGAGTGGGTTGCCATTTCCTCTTCAGGGGGATCTTCCTGATTGAACCTGCATCTCCTTCGCATCTAGGGCTTATAAATCACTATGTTGGTGCATAACTTCTGAGCGCTGCTTGGTGGAATATGGGTTTCACACTAGGTGCAAGGCTGGGTTAACTCAGAGAAGAAATGAACACATGGCCACTGGGAAATATTTTGTCCTTTTTGGTATTCTCTGTGTATTCTGTGGAGCCCAGGTAATGTTACGTGGAGTCCAAGTATCACAGGAGTTTTCCTGGTGTACTTTTGAGAAGTCATAGGAAATCATACCTTGATCATATACTATCTGAGCTCTAAGCATCTTGAGAAATGATCTTTGGGGGAAGAAAACTGTAAAAGAAATGCTGGGGGAAATGATTACTTAAATGTTAAATACTGAATTCAACGGTGGAAACCAAAAATTTTGCTATCAAAATTTGTTTGAGAATCTCAGACATCTGGAAATAAACATACCCATAAACCACACTTTCAAAAATCACATGAGGAAAAAATTAGATGAACTTATTAGGAAGAGGAGTATATAACTTATATAAATTAAATTCCATTGTCTTCTAAGTTTTACAAAAATATTTTTAACTGACTTCTAAAGGTTGGCAAGTTGCCATTAGAAAACAGAAAAATTTCCTTCAGGCCATAGAAGAGTGGCCTGGAATTCAGAAGTGCACTGTATCCTGGATTGTAAGATGAAATTTTGAAATTATTTTCTATCTTGATAAATACTAAAAATAAACTTATTTTATTGAATCTGCTGTTGTTCAGGAAGGATAGTCAGACAATTCTAAATAATATGTAATAAGTTTCAGGTTAAAATATGAATAAATAGACTAAATGTGATGACTTTTAGTGAGTTAAGAGTCCAAACTATGGGTTTAGGAGAAATGGCCCTAAAAGGCAAGGAACACAGCCTTCTTTATTTTTGTATTTTTTAATATTTATTTATTATATTTGTTTAATTGACTGGGCCAGGCCTTAGTTATGTGGGATCTAGTTCCCCCATCAGGGATCAAACCAGGTGCCCCACCCTGGGAACCACTGGACCAACAGGGAAGTCCTTCTTTTGTGAATTTTGAATACTTGATAGGTGTTAATGAATTACACCTATCTAAGAAGTACACGTAGTTTTGAAATCTAATTTTCTGAATCCTAAACTAAGATCAAGACTGTGTTGGGCCCAGTGGCTTAAGTGAGAGGGTAAGAGATATCAAAATACTGGGTAACTTAGTTATCTGCTCGTTAATGACTTTGATTAAAGCGCCGGTGATTAATATTGGCAATGTCTAATAATTTAAGTTTCAAGGAAAAGACAGGTTACTCAAAATCCGTAAGGACTGGTCACAGGGAAGGCCGGAACAGCCTTTGAAGAGAGAGGTCACCCTCTCCCTCGGGGTCCCCACTGCTTCTCGGAACCATCCTGGAGACTGGAAGCCGGCTCTGCGGGACGCACCGCGGGCAGATAAAGGCTGTGTCTCTGGCAGCCAGGACGGATCGGGTGTCCGCTCCCCACGGGGTGGCCCCGCAGCAGCGCCCATGCGTTGCCGCCGGGGCCGCGGGTGCGCGTCGCGATCGGAGGCGGCGGCCCTGCCCCCGGGCGCGCTCCCCGCGAGCGGCCGTCCTGCCAGGAGGCGGTGAGGTCATGCGACCCGCGGCTCCGCGAGATGAAAGGGCCCCGGCGCGGCCGGCTGGCACCAGGCGAGGCTCCCAGCGCGCAGCCCGGGCGCAGCGTGGGGGCCCGAGCGCCGCGGGCCCAGACTCAGCCCGGGCTGGGGGGCACCGCGGGGGCCCCCTGGGTGCCAAGAAAGAGGAGAACGACGGGATCCGGGTCAAACAAAAGAATCCGAGGGCGGTGAGGCGCGGGGGCGGCTACCTGCTTGAAAGGAGCGTTCCTAGAGCCCTGTGCGCGCGCGCGCACACACACACACACACACACACGCATACACACACAGCCACTTGGCCTGCCTTTGATGTGCGGCAACTGATCACCGATCAGATTACGGGCATTTCATCTCCCTGCTCGTCTGCCTTTGATCTGCTGGCTTCATTTTCTTTTCCCGGGTTGGAGGTTTCGTCTGGGCTTGTGCCGACATACATGTTTGGGAAGGTACAAGAGTTGGGCGCAGAAGGGCTGCCAAGGAGAAACTCAGTTGCCGAAAAGGGTGGTGAGTCCTTGGAAAGACTTCAGCACGTTGAAGGTACAGCGATTTCTGTTTGTTGTGGCTTTCGGTGCACTTTTCCTGCGTGTTCTCAGAAAAGAGGGTTTTAGTCTAGGGGGCCACGAGCATTTCTGTCCTTGAGTACTCTGTGTGTGTGTGGATGAAAGGAAATCCGATACTCCGGGGTCGGTTTGGTAGTTTGTACAAAGGGCTTGCAATCTGCCGCGCACATTTTACTTGGAAATGAGTTGTTCCAACAGAACCGAAGGGGAGGGAGCTAATTTGAGCCATCTCCCCCGCCGCTGCAGAGCCCGAGGTCTGCAGGCGGTAATTGCTCTAAATCTTTACAAGTTGCTTTACTCAGTAAACAGGCGGAGGGACTCCATGGATGCCAATGCTTTCCTGTTTTCTCATAGAAAAGAGCACTGCATCTCTGGTAATACTGTTTCTTTATTTATTCTCTCACCTCCAAGACACCAGCCTAAGAAATACATTTCCTTATGCAGTATGTCCCCTCCAAGGAAGCACTGGAGAGCCATTCAAGTACGATTAAAGCCCCTTTCTGGGTAAAACTTAAGAATTGTCAGACAGGGAGGGTTAAGTTGTGCTGAGTTTGGTTTAAAAAGAAATCCTCTGGTGATCTGGAACCTTTGCACAAGCCTCAAGTGCAGACACATCTTGGAGGTTAATATTCCTAAACTGACATGTACTTTTAATGCAGTGACAACTGTTGTGAGTTAAAATTTGCCAACTGTTTATGAAAACTGGGTGATCAATAGTTAACGATGTTACACAGTTTTTAGTCCCATTTTCCCTTTAGTTTACGCTCAGTATGGCAAAACCAAAGTATATGGCTGTGCTGAATTTGCAAGATAACTTGTCAATTCAGTGATCACACATACACAGTGGAAATGTAAGAGCACCATGTTCATATTAGCTTATTTTAATATTTTGGTCTTAGTTTTACTTGGGTAGAGTAGGTATCATCACAGTAGTCTATTTAATGCCAGCTGAACCGCAAAGCAAGTATAAGTGATAAGATCAGTTATTTTTTAGTCAGAAATTCTAATGAGACCGGAAGGGCCTAATGAGCCTCATTTCATGTGTAACTAATTTTTCAGAGCCAATTAATTAAATTACTTTCTAAATTTTCCTCTTGATATTTGGAGCATAATTAGCATTGTTTACTTAATTTTAAAACTGATAGCTGTTAAGTGGAGATTATTTAAAACCATACCAAACTGACTTTATTTTTAAGATGTATCAGTAAGAATTTAAAAGATTTAACTCCTATTTTTAGTCATGCCAAGAGAGGCATTTAAATTTTTGTTTTACTGACAATGTGACAAAGCGTGTTCACAAAATCCTGAATGATCAGCTTAGGTTGATTTTTTTTTTTTTTTTTTTTTTGTTTGCTGAAAAAGTCTTTACATCACACCGCAGCAATAATGTTCACATTAGGATAAAGAAAATTAAACCTTTAAAATAATGACTGGAGAAGATGCCTAAAGAAATAGTGTGCTTAAGAACTTGGTCACTTAGTTCAGATTTGGGACTTAAAATTTTTTTTAAAGCTATTATTCTGCTACTAGGCTCATTCTAACAAACACACACTTTTTAAACAGAAAACAAAAGGGAGAATTGGCAATTATCTGATTAATTTAGGCTTTGCAGAGAGCTTGCTTGGGCAAGTCAAGTCACTGAAAATCCACTTCAGGGTCTGAATTAATTCAGGGAATTGTTTACATCTTGTGTCTTGGTTGAGAAAAGAAGCAGATTGTATTTGATTTTAAAAGAAGGTTGCTTATTGCTAAATGTACAGGTACAGTCTTAAAAGTCGTCTCTGAACTAATTGCTTTATGTTGATTTTGACTGTGATTTAAATCGGTAAGATTTCCACTGAAGAAAGCCCTTACATTACATTCTTCAAAGCCCTTTCCTATCTGATGCTTCAATGGCAGCTTTGTTACTGCAGAAACTCCAAGACTTCAAAAGACTTATTTCTAGTCCTGATTCTCTCACTGAGCAGCTATGTGACCTTAAGGGATTCACTTCACTCCCCAGTGTTCTCATGTGGGGAATGAGGGAGTGGACCAGATCATCCTCCTGAAATAAGCAGGGTAGAATTTTTATAGCTATTGTACTGATGAGGAAACTAGGACTATGGAAAAGTCACTTGACTTTCTTAATTAAGTTACGTGGCCAGTTTTCCAAGTCTTGGTCCTGTGTCCTTCCCAGTTCACCATGGATATTTTCCAACACCTGCTAAAACAAAGGCACTGCTGCCTGGAGAACGGGGTTAGTTTGAAAGATCAAGATAACTACTTCCTTCTGCGGTGTAGTTTTTGTTTCCATGAGATATGTGTCAGTCAACTGGACCAGTTCTCTGATTTCCCAACAATTGCTGTTGCTTCTATGTTTCTAAGAAGTCTGAACACAATTACAGCCACACATAATTTACCAGAACATTTAAAGTAATTTTCACAAAAATTTAATATTATCTATGCAATGTGGAATTAAATATACTTGTGTATGTGTGTAGATACAGGTGGGCATATATATATTATGCACATATTTTGACATTATATGCACATTCTTTTTGTGTTTCCAAGGAATTGGTACTTTCTTGGAGAATGTCAGTGAAAAGTGAAAAGTTTGATATAATAGTTAACCAAAGGTTGTTATTCCTCCCTGGAGAATCCCAGTGGGATTTTATGAGATTTCAGTTTACAGATTCAATATGGGTTTGTACATGATATATATTTCATATTACATTTGATTATATTAAGAATTCTTGAGCAAGTTTTCACTAACTCCTTCTGGGATTTTTTTCTTGGGAAAAAAAAGAATATATCTCTTGTGAATAAATTTATTTATTGACTATAAATTTTTCACATATACACTGATCTCAAGGCCAAATAGCTATCTCTCATGTGTTATCACCCTCATAAAGATTTCATATAAAGCTTTACAGATTATTACTAACATTCACTAGCATTTATTAATGCACTAGTTATTAATTCACTCATATCTATGGAGTACTTGTGTGTCAGACACTTTGACAGTATTTTTAGGAAACCATCTCATTTAAATTTCCAGCAATTAATTTTGTTGCTGCAATTATACAGATGAGAAAAGTGAGTCTCAGAGGGATTAAATATCAAGTGCAAGTTCACAGGACCAATTAAGTGCACCACTGGAGTCTGATTTCAATTCAGGTTCTTTTGTTTTA
Organism: Cephalophus harveyi; assembly: GCA_006410635.1. Taxonomy (NCBI): domain Eukaryota; kingdom Metazoa; phylum Chordata; class Mammalia; order Artiodactyla; family Bovidae; genus Cephalophus; species Cephalophus harveyi. Next base: position 74,331 of record SJYT01032136.1, on the reverse strand, counting down.
GGGCTGGGCAGTTAATTCTATTATAAGAATTGCATGGAGCTGACCTTGACTGTTAGCACACATTACAGCCAAAATTCCAGGTGGGGACTGAGCTTTTAAAAAAATTTTGTTTGGTATATTTTATGAGAGCTATTAGAATTTTTTGATTGAGTTTTCCATCATTGGCCTAGAATCTTCAACTATAAAGGACCCTGGGATCTAAGTCATTCTTTCTCTGCTTCAGGACTGGACCACACTCATGCATCCATCACTGGTGTAGTTGGTCAGACTCTCTGTGATAGCAAGGCCAGTCCAGGACACCCTGGAAACTTTCAGAAACCAGTGCACCATTAAGGAGTGATTCTTTAACATGTTGTCAGCACTACTTAGAGGAATGGGTTACGAAAGGGGGGCGTGAGGAGGCTCCCTAGTGGGCATGCTCCCTCAGGTCCACTCGCTGGCTGAAATCACCACTCCAGCCTGACCATCTCTCACATCCTTGCTTGCAAAGTACTTCAGCATCACCCATTGTGACTTAACTCTGCCGTTTGATGAGGGGGCGGAGGGAAATAACGTGGGGGTTCTGAGCGACTTGATCAGACCAATTCTTCCAACACAACCTGCTCCCTCTCTGAGAAGCATTCTGAGAAGTACAGCTTTCTCCATCCTGTCAATGGCGCCCAGGACTTAGACAGCCCTACAGCCTAGCCTTCGGGGCTAGTGCCCAGTAAGCCTGCTTCTTCATCCCGCCATGTGCAGAGGAATCAGTCCCCTGTGTTTCTTGGGAAGCAGAAAAGGAGCATCATGGCTTGTTTCTTCTCTCAATAAACACAGAAGAAAATTTTGACCAACATGGTGTCATAAACTCACCAGGATCAGTGCACCTGCTGCAACTTACAGCAATTTTGCACTATAGATGTCATGAGTTTGACATTATATCAACTGAATAAATACCCTCCTTGGCCTGTGTTAGTCACTCAATCATGTCCAACTCTTTTTGACCCTATGGACTATAGCCCACCAGGCTCCTCTGTCCTTGGGATTTCCCAGGTAAGAACACCCTAGTGGATTGTCATTCCCTTCTCCAGAGGACCTTCCTGACCCAGGAATCAAACCTGGCTCTCCTGCATTGCAGGCAGATTCTTTACCATCTGAGCCACCAGGGAAGCCCTAAGCCACATGTATTAATTTGTGCATTCTTGGTATGATGATGATTATATTAGGAGTCAGGAAGCCTGGATTTTGGATCTTGCTTTGTTATTAACTTGGCGTGTGACCTTGGACAAGTTGCTCCCTGTCAGGCCCCCGCCCTACACAGATGGTCTGACATCAGTGGTCAGCAATGGGTGCTGAGAATTACTTAAATATTTGGGTCTTGGTTATATTCCCTTTTATTTTCCTAACTATATTTGGCAAACTTTGTAGCTCTTTGAGATTTTTACCCCTATTTATTCATTCATTCAACAAATTTTTAATGAGTACCTACTATGCACCAGGCACTGTGAAGGAACAGACAGAATTCACAGTTCTCATGTGACTTGCATTCTGTTTCTTTCCCCCATGAAATAGTGTTGTATGCTGGAAATTACTTGAAAGTCAAGCAGTTTTCCATTAACTTTTATCCCAGTGAGCTAGCTTATCATGGAAACTATTTTCCCAAGAGGTTTGTTAACTCCATTGATTCAACTTTTTTAGGAACTTATTCTAAACAAATACACTTCAAATCAGCCTAGCTATTGCTAAAACTAGCTTCAGAAAGCCAGCTCTTAACATAATCTTTAAAACTACACCTTTACCAAAATCCTCGTAAGAATTTGGCTCTTTCAGGGAATTGCTTAGTGGTCTAGTGGTTAAGACTCTGGACTTTCACTGCCATGGGCCAGGTTTGATCACTGGTCTGAGGGAACTAAGATCTGTCAATCCCCAATAGCCAAAAAAAAAAAAAATAGAATTTGACTTTGTCAGTAAAATTTCAATTCATTAATAACAACCAATGTAGAACTTCCCTGGGCTTCCCAGATGGCTCAGCGGTAAAGAATCCTTCTGCCAATGCTGGAGACACGGTTTCAATCCCCGGATTGAGAAGATTCCCTGGAGAAGGGATTGGCTACTCACTCCAGTATTCTTGCCTGGAGAATCCCATTAAGAGAGGATCCTGCGGGCTACTGTCCACAGGGTCCCAAAGAGTCGGATTGAGCAACTGAGAACACATGCATGTGGGACTTCCCAGGCAGTCCAGTGGTTAAGATTCCACACTTCCACTGAGGGGGTATGGGTTCCATCCCTGGTCGACGAACTAAGACCCCACATGCCAAAAAGTTAAAACAAAAAGAATAAAATGCACTCAATAGCCACAGTGCAGCTGTTCAGGGCTCCTCACTGTCAAGCACCATTTGGGTTATCACAGATCTCTGATGCTTGGCCCTATATGCCTGCAAAAGGCTGCCATTTAGTGAGCACTGACTGTGTGCCAGACATTGGGCTGAGCTCTTTGCATCCCTTATCTTACTGAACAACGACCAATGGAACAACGCCTTTCACAGTTGAAGAAGCAGAAGTTTGGGAAGGTCAAGTAACTTTTCCAAGGGCATACAACTAGTGAGCAGCGATTTAGCATCCAAGGCCAGAACGTGCAATGCCAGTGGCCGTGTGTGTGCATCAGACCTGTCCATGGAGAGTTAGCGGGCTCAGGGGAAACTCAGCCACACACACGTGAGATGGGGCAAAATGACTGAACGAAGTAATGTACTACTGTCTCAAGCAGAAAGGGAGGCCAGAAGAAAACAAAGGAGTTCCTGGACTGGCAGATTAAATTCCTCTCAGAAAACACTGAACATTCCTGTGAATGTTCAATACTATCAAAGGTGTACTTTTGAGCAAAATATGCCGCTTCTTGAAAGCAGAACTCCTTTTAACTCACTGAGGAAGAAAGCTCACAGAAACAGGGCAGGAGGGAGAATGTGGCAAGTCCTGTCCTTGTCCTAAGAAGGCTCAGACCTTAGGGAGACTCGAGAGAGCTGTGGCTTCTGGCGTGCGAAGGAGTCAGGTGAGGGAAAAAGGTGAGCATGAAGAGGAAGCTTAGGGAGCAGAGGAAGGGCAAGTTCAGGGCACACTGGAGGCAAGGCATGCAGACCAGTTTGGCCGGAATATGAAGTGGTCGGTGTAGAGAGGAAAGATAAGGCTGAAGATGTGGGTGGAGCCCAAACATGGAAATCCCTGACTGCTAATTTAAAGGATGGAGAAGCCATTCTTCACAGTGAAGAATCCTTGTAAATCTTTTCACTGGTCAGTGACCACGATGTAAGGCAGGAGGAAGACAGATGGGCTGGACAGGGTAGCAGGGACGGAGGTTTGAAAAGGCAGGGCATTCAGGCAAAAGGTGCGGAGGGCCTGCACTGTGGTTGAGGTCATGGGGTAAAGAGAGAAAGAGGGAAAAGGATGAATGTGTGAGATCTTACAAAGAAGCAGCAATAAGTCAGGTTAAGGATGGTAGACAGAGGATCCCCTGTGTGCTAAGCTCTGGGCTACTAAGAAAACAAGAGGTGCCCTCAGGGAGGTGGGGTCCAGTTAGACAAACAGGTGACTTCCATCTAAGAGGGAGCTTGTGAGTGAAGTTCAGGGAGTGTTGTGGTTCCAGATCACAGCTGACAGGTAGGTTTGGGAAAGGCAGGCTCACCTTGAGTTTCAGGTATAATGTGTGCGTGCATGCTAAGCCGCTTCAGTCGTGTCCAGCTCTTTGTGACGCCATGGACTGTAGCCCTGGAGAATTCTCCATCCATGGGATTCTCTAGGCAAGAATACTGGAGTGGGTTGTCATTCTCTTTTCCAGAGAATTTTCCTGACCCAGGGATCGAACCGGCATCGCTTATGTCTCCTGCATTGGCAGTCAGGTTCTTTACTAATAGCACCACCCATAAAGTCCTCAAATAGGATAGGGTATATCATTTGTAAATTATTAAAAGTAAGTTATTATTGCAGTTTGTATTCCGGCCATGACAACCTTGAGGCTGACACTTGGAAGGATATTTTTAAAGTATTTTTCACAGCTACCTAGTACTGCACTGGGCATTCTCAGTGTGGGGTCATGTGTATGGGTAACTGTAGAAACATATTCAATCTACAAACACTTATTGAAGGCTACTGTGGACCTTGGGGTACAGAAAGGAAAAAGAGGATTTGTTTCCATTCAAAGGAACGTGAAGTTTTGCCGGGGAATCAAAGCCAACAAAGGGAGCAGTGCGCTCCTCCGCACCAACGCAACATGTGTGTGGCATCTTGGGCTGGAGAGAAGTTTGTCCACTTACTCACTGGCCAGATGACCATAATTGCATACATTTCTATAGCATTCTACTGCAGAAAAACTTTTTCTGTACTTGGTCCTTTCACTCCGTCCACCAAAGGTGTGGAGTGGGCACCGTTAGCTCTGCTTCTTAAGTGTGCAAAGTGAAGTTTGGACACCATCCGTTCATGAGATGCTTGTGGAGGCCTGGATCCCCGGGAACTTGGACCAGACCGCGCTGGGCCTATGGGTGCACCGGGCCCCCTGAAAGCCAGTGTCCCGTGGACCCGCCGGGAAAAGCCTCTGTGAGTGGGGAGGAGCCCGGTGGGCCAGGTCCTGGTGATCTGGACTCACTGCACTCGTGTCACGTGGCTTCCCGCGCCTTTCCTGGCGCAGAGGCGGGCGCAGGGTAGGTGACAAGCAGCGCAGAGGCACGAAGCCTGGAAGCAGGTCCAGGTGGACGCGAGGGGGCCACTCTAGCCGCAGGCAGTGACACAGCCCCGCTCTTGGCGGTCCGGATGAACGCTCTCCGCCCTACCCAGGCACGCCTGCGGGATGCAGTCAACAGCTCCCTCAGCCCCAGGGGCCACGGGCGGCTCAGCTGCGGCCTAAGGTGCCCGGGGCCGGTGGGGACAGCCCGGAGCCCGTGGGGACAGCCTGGAGCCCAGGGAGTGTGCGGTGGCTCTGGTGTGGGCGGGGCAGATAATGGGCGGGGCCGAGAGGTGGGCGGGGCTGCGATGTAGGCGGGCCATGGGTGGGCGGGGCTCAGACGTGGGCAGGGCAAGCGGTGCTGCCGCCGGGAGCCTGCAGGCCGGAGGGTACGTGGGCGGGAATCCTGGTGGGCGGGGCCCCGAGTGGGAGGGGCCGGGAGGCGGTGGCGGTTGCCGGGCTACCGGGGAGCGCGGGGCCGCGGCGCGGGGCAGTGCAGGGCGCGCGCGTGAGGAGCGGACCCCGGCCCAGCTCTGCGCCGCGTGCCGCGCGCTCCTGAGCCTCCGATCGCCGTCGGGACCTGCGGGGCAGCCTCCAAGCACCGGAGAAGGTAGGTGCCCGCACCCCACCCGGCCACGCCACGCGGCGGTCCCAGCCCTCACCTCGGCGGATCCGCGCGAAAAGCGCGCTGAGAGGCGGCGACCGCGGGTGGAGGCAGGGGTCTCCAGCCTGGGCTGCCCGTGCACAGGACAGGGGTCGAGAGGACAGGGCCGGCGGAGGCGACGCCCCGGGGAGGGCTGGCGGTGCGGGGCATGGAGATGCCAGAGCTGGGGGAACGCCCCCCGGCCCGCGTGGGCGACAGGACCCAGCGCGCTGAACCTCGGTGCGGGGATCTAGTCAATAGAATGCTGCGCGCAGGCGAAGGTGTGTGTGTATGCAAGTGTGTGCTCGCCCGGCCTGGACCGGGCGCTGCAGCCCTCCCGGCGGGAAGCGGTCTGCAGGCCGGCGGGCAGTGTGAGAGCCCGGGAGGGAGGAGGTGCCGGCACGGTGATGCACAGGGCCGCTCTCGCAGCCTTGGTCAGGGGTCTCCTGCCATTCGATGGCATAGAGATGTAGCTCATTCCCTCTTGAGAAGGAAGTTTGCAAGCACCCAGCTGCAGCAATCTGGTCCGTTGGTAGAGAGCTATGCGTCACACCTACAGTTACCATTGTAGGAAATGCATGTCACTTGTTTGTTTGTTTGTTTTCATTTAAAAAAGGACTCAGTTTGCAGACAAACAAGACCATTAGGCATTGTTCAGTATTTCTTTAATTGAAATAGTTTAACTCAAGCTATGAATGGGTGGTTTTTACTCCAGTGACAGTTTTCCTTTACTGTTTACAATAGAAGACAATTTCTTTATATAAACAGGAAACAGTTACTGTTAAACATGACTTAGGCAAACAGAAGAATTTATTTTCATGTGTTGTTATTTCATGATCAGATACTTCTATACAAAGGGGAAGACTATATTGCATTAGTTCAGGATTTACTCCCTATGTTTCCTGTTGTACAGCTTCACCTTAGGCGTCTTTGCCATGCTTCTTTCATGTAGTTTAAAAACATGTCTTATTTCAAGCACTTTATCATCTAATTTAAAGAAATTTAACTAGGGGGAGTGAGAATAGAGTCCTACCCTGGAAGACAGTTTTTGACAGTTATCATTCACAGAGATGTCTGTACTTGAAAAGAATTTTTATTCACATAATATTTATCAAGTTCTGGCAATAATACAAAACACAGAAATGCAGTTTCATTTTTAAAATACTCCCTTGGCATGAATACATGGTGCTTTATCGTAAGCTCTATGTTTGTTTCTTTTTAACCCTTGTGTCTCATGAGGTCTACTTTGTTATGGAGGCCAGGTGTCTTCTTTTTGGAATTTTTTCCATACTAAGTGCTGACTCTAGGATGTTGTGTTAGCATTTTCTGGGACATTCATGGAATTTATTTGTTTCTTTGATGGGAGTGTCTTTAGGCTCTGAGTCCAGACTGAATTTTGAATTTGAAGGTAAGCACATAGGAAGACTTTTGTATGCACTTGACACTGTAGTGTAAAGTGCCTTTCCTACCCAGATGACTTGAATAAAGAACATTGCTAACATTTGAGAGGCTTTTTAAAAGAACAGAAAATTTGTTTTTTAACCTCAGATGATCATGAAGTTTAACTTACATAGAATGTATTTGTACATACATGTAATAATTACACGCTGTGCTTAATATGTTAATTTAATTTACTAGTTGTAGCTCTAATATGTGAATCCAGGGTATTTGGGGACATTTGACATCTGAGTGCGGAGTTCTCCGAACACTCCTGAAGAGACTTTGGTTCTCCTTTTTCACCTATTTAAACATCCAAACCCAAGCTTAACCCAGTCCTCTGCAACCGGATCAGCCATTCAAAAATTAACAAAGCACAAACAAAAGACTGAAGGATCTTTAAGGAAAATAGCCAAGTCCTCTTAAATCTGATAAATCAGTATTTAAAGTCAAGCATTTAAAGATCTGGAAAAAGCCAGCATGCTCTGTCTGTTAACAGCAGGTTGAATAAATATATGCCCTGAATAAAGAGACAGCTGCTCATGTGATAAGAGAGCAGGAACAGCTTAACAGTGAGAGGTGTTTGTCTCATGGCAGCTGATTCTTAAATGTTCATAACCTTTCTAAAATGACCTTCTGGCTGAAGAAAAAGAACAGTCAAGCAGTACGAATGCAATTTCCTTTCATGATTTACTGGCTGAGCAGTGAGTTCATTCATCGTATTTTATCTGTCTCAACTGTTTACATTTAGAAGTAAGATGTTTAAACAGTATTGGGTTATCATGTAGTCCACACATCACAGAATATGTGCCTTTTAAATTGAAGTTTTAAGAGCTGGGTTTTTAAAAGGAGGACAGCCAACCTCAGCAATTATATACCAGAGGAGCTTGTCTACCTGAAGATTAAATGTTATTCAGCCAACTCTTCCCCTCTGTCTGCTTGGATGGTTCTAAGATGAGGAAGTTCTAAAAGAATGGAGGCCACTTATAATGGAGAACTCTGCACATGCTAGAGAGGGGTTTTGGAATCTGTCCAGACTTCTAAAGTAAAAATTTAAACAGCTGCATTGTAGACATTGTTATGCACAATTCTCTTAGAATAGACTGTATGGACGTTTGGGGTCCCCTTAGACCCTGATGCTACAATTGTCCTATTTGTCTTTTAGGATTGAAAAACATTAGTTAAGTTGGGGAAGAGTACCCAGTTACAGTATGCTAGTTGATTAAACACTTTGAGAACACTGTGCCTTCCTAAGGCAAAAATGACAGCATTTAAAACTCAGAGAAATAAAAAGAATTATTTTCAAAAAACCTATCCTAGTTTAAGTTCTGTTAAAAAAAAATTGTAGGAGCCTGACAGTGAGTAGCCCCTAATGGTTTTGAACTTTGAAGGAATTGAAGGTATTGTATTTGGCAGCAGAACGTTTTAAAGCTTGTAGAGCTTTTAGTAGAAAATATTTCTTGTCTTGAAAAGGGAAATCATTCTCATTTCCCAGCCAACAACAATATGTATATTTTTATTACTGCATACTTTCCTGAGCTTTCTAGGCCGCAAAAGGGGCTGCAAATTCTACTGTGTAAGAAGAACAGTTTTCAGGATAGAGTGAAATTGAAGGTGAAGATACAGAATAGCCAGCAGCTAGAGGTTGTTGCCATGTGTGGAAATAGCAGCACCCTAAATTTCTAATTAATTTTTTATTCTCTTCGCATATGGAACTGACATTATTCTCAGCCATTTATGATTGTTTTCCACCATTAAAATATAAGAAGCTGTACGTGTAGCATTGGCGTCATTTCAGTGCTGATTTTATAAATTGTAAGCCTGCCAGTTTAATGTTAATTTCTTTAAAAAAAATCTCAGCTTATTGCATATTGGAAAAATGTATGAGTTGGTTGTGGCTTCATGACCTAGTGTATGTATATTTTTACTAGATGAAAATGTTTTCCTGTTGCATGCTCTGCGTGTCAGGTAATAAATTGAATGGCTTTGAAATGTGAGGGGAAGAAAGAAAATTAAGCAACTTTTTCTCGGAAAAAAATTATTTAGATTATTTGAACTATTCTAAGATTCATATATTTTGGTCATTTATAAGATCAAAAATAAGGACCATTCTTGAAGATGTTACTGAATTGTTAAAATTGGAAAGGTCCACGTGAGCTCTTCCTCCTTGGGGATGTTTGTTATTATTATAGCTCTATACTCAGAAACACCCTCCTCACCTGAACCGTGTTCTCCCACCATCACTTACGTTTCAAGCTCAAGGTGTGGTCGGTCACGTTTCAAGCTCAAGGTGTGGTCGGTCACACACATTTCCCCTTATATTATTTTACTCCTTACAACAACCCTAACATTTTACTGTTTCTAGTTAATGAATTTTTTCATTGCTTCAACAGGTATTGTGCACATATTTTGGAAGTGTTACAGTTCTAGAGCAAAATCACAGTTCTTATCACCAAATACTCCAACCCCGACTGGTGATGAACTCTAACTGCTGGTGATGCCAGAAGGTTGTGACAACAGGGGAGGTGGGGACTGTAGCCCCCAACGCCTGAATTCCTTAGCAGGTGGGATGGCAGCTGCTCAGCTGGAGCTTGGGTCACCTTGGCATGGGGCTTGTGGATGCCAGGCTTTCAGTTTTCAGGAAAAGTCTTCATTTTTAATATGAAAACTGATCTTTAAAATTAAGTGCTATAGTGACAGAAGGAAGCGGTGCGTCCTGACTAGAGATGCAATTCAAGGGCGACAGAGAGAAGGAACTGGACGGTCACCCTGTGGGTTGGCAGGACACCCAGGGTGCTGCAGGAGCCCAAGGGAAGGTGCCCATGCTAGGTTTAGGGAGGCCCAGTGTGGCAGATCCAGGGAAGGGATGGTAGGTGAGGCCCCGTGTGCAGGAGAGCCCGGGGGCAGAAGCGGGGGCGCCTGGAGGGACCTGCAGGTTGGAGCAGCCCCATGGTTCAGATCTAGTGGGTCTGCCCGGCTTGGATGGGGGAAGCCTGGGGCTGTCGCTCCCAGCCACTCCCGGAAACCCTGAGCTCTGCCCAGTGACACACGACCAGCCCAGGGCTTCAGGATCTGGATCAGCAAGGGGTGGAGGATGCCTTTCATTTCCCCACCTGCTGGATTTCCCCTCTCCAGGGGCTGGCAGTTAGGTGGCCTCCATGTTAGTTACCATTCATTCAAATGAGCAGGCTGAGCAGCTTGATCTGATAAGCAGTCACTTTCTCTGCCGCTGAGAAGTGTTTGCCAGCTCCGTGCTCTGGGCTCTTCGTTTTTGCTTCCCTGGTTCTCTTGACACCTGCTTGCTGTTGTTGAAGAGAGATGGTGAGACAGCAACCCCACATGCCTGGATTCCTGTACACCAGGCATCTTTGGTCTTCTCCTAATTGCCGCGGCTGGTTTCTCTGCACACATTTTGGAAAAACAGGCACCAGACTGTTGATGTTGTGTCCTCTGGAGGCTGAGGCAAAATATGAAAACCCCTGTGGGCCCATTGTTGTTTAGTTGCTAAATTGTGTCTGACTCTTTGCGACCCCAGGACTGCAGCCCGCCCAGCTCCTCTGTCCATGGGATTGATTTCCCAGGCAAGAATATTGGAGTGGGTTGCCATTTTCTTCTCCAGGGGATCTTCCTGGCCCAGGGATCAAACCAATGCCTCCTGCATTGGCAGGCGGATTCTTTACCTCTGAGCTACCAGGGAAGCCCGGACCCATTGTCCATAATCTCATAATGTGTATATTCTGTGCTTGTCAGGTCCTTCCCCAGATAAACAGAATGCTGGCATCTATAAAAAGCATTTCTTTACCTGGGCCAGACCTAGAAGTTAAAAGCAATTTCAGTAAATACCTTTTTATTGCCTTATTTTTATTTTAAACATAATTACTTACATGCTTGTTATTCCATTAAAATTTCCTTCTTTTTTTTATGAATGCCAACACATTTCATAAGTGATTTCATTTTATTCCAGGAAATTCAGGGTCACGCTTAGAACACTCCACCAGCTGAATGGTTTATTTCTGAATAGTTCTTGGTCAGGCAGTCTGTAGAGGTTCAGCCACTCTGCTCCGCCAGGAGCTCAGGCCAAGCGCCCCTTTGCCGTGCCCTCCCTCAGGTGGCTCCTCCTCCTTGCAGGCACTCATAGCTGTTCCATCAGCGCTGGTGGGATGAAGGGCTGCACTGTTGAACACGTTATTTAGGTGATTGTACAGCTTTGCAGTATCGACCAGTTTGGTGGTCGAGCTAAGTGAAAGAGTCTAAGATACTCACTGGGGCGGGTACAACCCTTCATCAGCCTGGCAGAGCGCCCAGAGCCCTGCCTTGGGGGTCACCAGGAATGAGTTTTCTTTGGTTTCCACCATTTCTAGTCCATGCGTCCTTTGGGTCTTAGAGTCCTCCTTTGTATGGGGACAAACACCTCGTGTAGAGGGTAGGCAGTAAGGAAAGAAGCTGTCCTTTTCCCAGAGCATGGGCATGATCCTCGATGCTGTGAATGCCTAGTTCACTGGCCCTTTTCTCAGTCTTTAGACACCCTCTGCAGCCTCAGGTCCAGAGGCCTAAAATGCTGCCTGGTCGATCGTGACCATATGGGTGTCCCACATTTGTCCAGCAGGTTGCAGCCTTCAAGGACTGTCAATACGCTGGACCGTTGCTCCTCAAGGGTAATATCATGAACAAAGGCAGGGTGTGTTCATGCTAAGTAGCTTCAGTTCAGTTCAGTTCAGTTCAGTCGCTCAGTCGTGTCCAACTCTTTGCAACCCCATGAATTGCAGCCCGCCAGGCCTCCCTGTCCATTCCCAACTCCCGGAGTTCACTCAAACTCACGTCCATCGAGTCGGTGATGCCATTCAGCCATCTCATCCTCTGTCGCCCCCTAATCTTCCTGCCCCCAATCCCTCCCAGCATCAGAGTCTTTTCTAATGAGTCAGCTCTTCACATGAGGTGGCCAAAGTACTGGAGTTTCAGCTTTAGCATCATTCCTTCCAAAGAACACCCAGGACTGATCTCCTTCAGAATGGACTAGTTGGATCTCCTTGCAGTCCACGGGACTCTCAAGAGTTTTCTCCAACACCACAGTTCAAAAGCATCAATTCTTTGGCGCTCAGC